>JAWZYT010000104.1:1852500-1932500 GCA_034508575.1 Petrolisthes manimaculis | reverse complement strand
CTCTCAGTGTCTTCTCGTCTGCTCCCTTGGCGTCTTTATGTACACGTCTTAGGTTGGGTGACAATTTGAGTGAGAGCAGGTTTCCCCTGGAAATGCATTTAAGGTTATAGTTCTTTCATAATTATTATTGTGTACAATTAGTAAAGAGTTTAATCTGTAAAAGCTTCTCGTACATATTTTCCAGATAAAGTGGTCTCTAACTTAATTGGGTTTTATAATATTTTCCTTGATATTGAATAATATCTAACAAACACATTACCTGACGTAAATCGTTATTTATAGGTGAACTAATTATAATTGAAGCTTGTGGAGGTTTGCGGGGTCGGGGGGGTTTGGGGGTGCGGGAGTAGGGGGACAGGCTTGGGGGGGGGGGGGGGGGTTATGGGGTTCAGGCTTTCTACCCACCCCATGCCTGTCCCTTACTCCCGCACCCCCACAATCCCCTCCCCAAGCCTGTCCCCTACTCCCGCACCCACTTAAAGAGTATGTTCAGGATTTAAGGCATACCATAGGAGGTGTCTTAATTAATGGGGTTAATATCCTTTTGGTTCATTGGAGTGTCTTGATTCTTCCAAAGTATGACCGGAAACAGCACTAGGTGAACAAAAATAATGGTGTTCTGTTGCTTGGAATAGTTTGAAGGAAGGAATCGGTAACTCCAAATTTATCAACACTCATGCACTACTATCCCCTTAAGGTGGCAATTCTATTTTGTTACAATGGAGTGTGTTGATTCCTCCAAAGTATGCCAGGAAACAGCAGGACCAGAAGAGCAAAATTAATGGTGCTCTGCTGCTTGGAAAAATAGTTTGGAGGATTCAGTTGCTCCAGATTTACCAACACAAAACTTCTCTCTTAATTAATAATACTGAATCCAAGTATGTACATGTGATGGTGTTGATGGTGAATATTATTATATCCATCATTATTATCGAAGAAGATTAATAAAACTCAACTTAGCTTAATGATGGTTTGTATAATACGAGAGAGAGAGAGAGAGAGAGAGAGAGAGAGAGAAAGAGAGAGAGAGAGGATGAAAGGAAGGAGATAGAGACAAAGAGGAGGGAAATATTCAAAGAGAGAGAGAGAGAGAGAGAGAGAGAGAGAGAGAGAGAGGCTGAAAGGAAGGAGATAGAGACAGAGAGGAGGGAAATATTCAAAGAGAGAGAGAAAGAGAGAGAGAGAGAGAATGGGGAGCTAGGAAGGATAAAACGAGGCAATACAAGAAGGAAAGAATGGGATGTGAGAAGACTGACTTGGAAAGGTATAAAATGTTGGACGAATAGAATCTAATACAGAACATTATAGACACTCACTTCTCACCACCAACCAGTATTATTGGGTGGAAGGGACAGAAGGCGACACAGGAGGCTGCCACACGTCTTCTTTGTACCAAGCTTTGTACACACAGAGGCCGACACCTGTAACAATATCACTCTCATTACAAACATGTTTATAGGTCTGTATCGCGATCATCAGATACTAGTAGCTGTTACCAGTTTTGTGGGTGAGAGGCGGGCACAAGTGGCTAATTTAATATAATGGTTGCCGGAGACTGTTTGATCTGGTAACACTGATAATAGGCGAGAGTGTCTGCTGTCATTTTGCCTCTCGTGTGGAAGGGGCTTACTTAAGATGGTAATTCTTTTTTGGTACATTTAAGTGCCATGATCAGGACCAGATGTGCAAAAAATATTAATGGATATTCTGTTGCTTGTTATAGTTTGGTGGATTCCTCCAAAGTTGCTCAAGAACATTAAAAAAATAAATCATATAATATTTGATGAGGCAAAATGACGAAAACGTTTGCCAAGGCAGGGAGTCAGCATGGAAATACTGTACAGTTCTTTTAAGACAAATAGAGAAATTCCCTCATGGCTGTGTGATCACCTTATGTGAGATGGGTATCATTAGTAGATAATTATATAATAAATTAAAAGTAATGTTATGTGAGATGGGTATCATTAGTAGATAATTATATAATAAATTAAAAGTAATGTTATGTGAGATGGGTATCATTAGTAGATAATTATATAATAAATTAAAAGTAATGTTATGTGAGATGGGTATCATTAGTAGATAATTATATAATAAACTAAAAGTAATGTTATGTGAGATGGGTATCATTAGTAGATAATTATATAATAAATTAAAAGTAATGTTATGTGAGATGGGTATCATTAGTAGATAATTATATAATAAACTAAAAGTAATGTTATGTGAGATGGGTATCATTAGTAGATAATTATATAATAAATTAAAAGTAATGTTAACTCACCTCCTAACACTAAGATCATAGACAGCAACACGTCCCTCCTCTGTAACAGCCACCAATACACTGCTGTTATATGGTGACCAACTCGCAGCAGCAACAGCACCTCCAACATCAAGTACAATTAACGGGGACCTGGTTTATAATATTATGAGATGTTAGGCCCGTAGTTTAAAAAAAAAATGAAGGATCCTTAAAGGACCCTGTGATGTAGTCAGAAAATTGGAGATAAATGAGTCCTTCAAATATTGCCACGAAACACCACCTATATGGAAGGAGCTTGTTTCGTGGCATGGTTAGGAGGAATCAGTAGCCTCCACTTTCCATACACGATCACAGGGCCCTTAAGCCTAGTACTGTAAAGTCATGGTCAAAAGTCCTGCAACCTGGTGAATAAAAGCGAGCCGTTTGAGTGAATCTTATAAACCAATTTTGCAGAGACCAACAGCTATAGTTTCGGATCATTTTTCGAAGCCATATCATTGGAAGGTGTTGCAAGACTATTGACCATGACTGTACATACACCGAAATACAAAGTCGAGAGACAGTCCCGAGACTTTCAATTTTGTATCTCAGTGTGTACACTCGTGATACATAATTTCTGACCAGAGTGTGAGGAGCAGAAAGCTTCGAATCGCCTGGTATTGTTCATTTCCCCACCCAGTACACATATAGAGGCTGAGGTCGAATGCAGGATATATGTGTGTGTGTGTGTGTGTGTGTGGTGCCTGCCGTTCGTCGCTGGTCAGAAATTACGTATCACTTGTGTACTTACCTTAATTATCCTATTGGAGCTCTATGAATTCTCTAAACTACTCCGGCCAACAGATTAATTCCCTATTAGAAATACTGAAGGGTTCTGTGGCCTGGATTATTTTGAAGGATTCATAGAGCTCCAGTAAGGACCCTTAATTTTGTTTTAAACTACGGGTCTGATTAGAGAGAGAGAGAGAGAGAGAGAGAGAGAGAGAGAGAGAGAGAGAGAGAGAGAGAGAGAGAGAGATGAGGAGGGAAAGATGCATAAAAACTGACAATGACAGGAAAAGTATATTCGTTCACTTTTAATAGAAGGAAATTCAAGATTGGGTCTCTCTATTTATTTGAGATAAAACATTGCATGGAAATAAAAAACAATATTTCATGTAAGGTGATCTGTGTAATCTATAGGTGCGGGAATAGGGGGACATTCTTGGGGGGAGTTAGGAGTTGATTGATTGATTGATTCCTTGTCGTGTGCAGCAGTGGTATCACTAACACAGGCAGACACATCAACATTCATAATACAGGTGGTACAATCACTCCACTGTTCAAGTGGAGGAGAAACGGAATCTTTTGATGTCGCAACATCTGTGGCATTCACATTAACTTCACGCTCCTCTGATGGTCTCGAAAAAAACTTGCGAGGAGGAACTTCTATTGAATCAAGAGATTCATCAGAGCCACGAGAACGCTTCTGATGACATTGAGAGGAAACTATGGATGAGTCCTCAGAGATGGTTGTCTTATAAGGAGGAACATCTATTGAGTCAAGTGCCTCAGAGGAACCATGAAGACGTCTCTGTGACCGTTTAGGTGACTTAAGTTTCCTTTTTGGAGAGCGTGTGGCAGCGTGAACCTCTACCACATGGACACCTTTAGCTAAAGTTGCAGAATTGTCATCAGTTGAAGGGTCACCAGAATGAGTGTCTGATAAAGCTTCCAAGACAGAGAAGCTATTATGTAGTGTAACCTTAGAAACGCTCTCACTGGAGCATAAAGCTGCTGCCTCTTGAGAGGTCGAAGGGAGGAGGTGTATGTCTTCACACCACCTTTCCTCTGTCGCCTGAAGTTGAGTTGCCGTCTGGCACTGCCAATACTGATGAATTGGGTATTAGCCAAGTGGAGGATATCTTGCTCAAGGAGGTACAGTTGCCCACACATTAACCTACTATGCCTCGCTACTTGTGAAATAGATACAACAGGAATGAAAGTGAGTAAATGTTGTAGAATTGTTGACAAGCAGACGGTAATAATATTTTACTACTCGTCTGTCAACAAACTACATCTTTTTTCACTTTCCTTTCTTTTGTAGCCACTACACAAGTAACGAGTCATACCAGCTTTATGTGTGGGCAACTGTACATCTTACATTGGCGGGAATGCAAGGGGTGAGCATCTCTGTAGTGAAAGCAGTAATTCTCTGACAGTCACTCAAAAGTAAGATGTGAGTCAAGAGCAGAGCAGTTACCACACCGGGAATGGTTGTTACAGTTCATCCTCCCATGATCAAACATAATTTTAATTGATGCATATTAGGCGCCGCAACATCGAGGTCCTATAGCGCCAGAAAAAAAGGTGATAGAGAGGTGTGACAGCAAGCAGGAAGGAAACGAAAAGAAAAGAGAGACAGTTGAAGAACTTAAAGATGGGAACTATTTAGTCTGGTCTCTCACTAGCGACCTTCCTAGCATGGGAAACCCTCTCTCCCAGAAATCAGGGCAGAGCAGGGGCCGTAGCCCCCTCTAGTATAGCTCGCCAGGTCCCAGAGACACACAAGCCCCCCCACCACGTCAAGGCGGTTCCCGTTGGCATATTGACCAACTGTACTCCATTCCCGCACCAATGGTGAAAACGGCTGGTCCAGACGATTTGAAAGGGTAACTTGTTTAAATATCGCAACTCGCTTACGCACTGCTCCATATGGTCTGCACATTAATAATAAAAATAATAATAATAAACGGTTTATTAATTTGGCAGCCAAAGAGCTGAAAATACATAATAAGTTAGTGATTAATCATGAATGGGAATTATAATTACAATTGAAACATCTCTTAAAGTACACAATACATAATAAATTGGTGATTATTCAAGGATGAGAATTACAACGGAAGTATCTCTTGAAATAAACTACTGTATTATATTATATACATATTATATATATACAGTTACATCTTCAATCTTCACATATATACAGTACATGGTAAGAATAGATAAGTGTGTGTGTGTGGTGAAGTAGGGAGGGAACTCTGGAAATCGTTGGGTTGGGTGTCAGATAGGGTGATGTCACATCATGGAGAGTCAGGTGATAATATTGTGGGGAAGGGCTAAGGCTGAATAATTATCATGAAGAGGTGTGTGTGTGTGTGGGTGTGGTTTTCCTTGGCAATGTAGGACCTACGCTCGTTAGCACTGCCTCGTGTTACAGTGCTTGCACGTTTTAGGAGATAATGGCACTCTTGTGATTCTAAGCTTTAACCAATAAAGTCCACTTCAATCGCCACTGTTACTCCATCTCAAACATGTAGTTTATTTTAGAGGTAAATAATCACAATGGTGCAACATCTCTTAAAATATGCCGATAGTTTTTTGAGACTGTAAATGTACTCTTACACTCGTACTCACATACACAATTCCATGTACTCGGAGTATGAAAGATACTTATAGTACTTGTAGGCCTGTTTGTACTTGAACGCCATGTGTACATGCCCAGTACTTCCGAGTACGATTTATATGCAACCACACAAAGCAACACACCATGGACGTGGGCAACAATGGTATTGATATTTTGGCTTTGGCGAATGTTAAAGGAAAAAAGGGTGAAAATTAAAATGGGAGGGTGCAGGGGGTCATGCTGTGAGGTGAGGAACTAGACAATTCTTTATAAGTCCTTACGAAACAGACCAGCAGCTTTGTAGGGAGTCTGTTTTAATCCTCCCAAGAATGGGGTGAATCCCTCTCTCATATAACTTCTTAAAAAAAAACATATATTCATTACTCATGATGCATGCATGCACTAATTATAGGTAAATACAATATTTTTATGGCCACACAGATTAGATTGTTTGGGTTTCTTAATAGGAAAAACACCCATTTATTAATCTTGCACTTATTACAAGTAAATACAATTTTTCAATGGCCATTTCCATGTGATTTGCCATTGGCCACATTGGCAGCAATATTTGCGGACAAATATCGTGGCCTCTTCAATTTGGCATTTACCATATGGAGCAGTGTGTAAGCAAGTTGCGATGTTTAAACAAGTTACCCCTTCAAATCATCTGGACCAGCCGTTTTCCCCATTGGTGCGGAAGTGGAGTACAGTTGGTCAATATGCTTCCCGTTGGGGGGATCAAACTCATAACAACAGAAACAGAAACGCTCAACAAAAGGCTTCACTTCAAAACAGGTGGGATTAATATTAATTCGATCTGGGATAGAAAGTAAGGAGGATCATATTTTTACTGCCTTTCATCTTTGTTACTCATTGGACATTGTCTGGGCACATAGCGAGAATGTTCTCTTCTGACAATTCATACAGGTCTTCATTATATATAATATATACTCCTTGCTATAATTAAATGTTCGGTGTGGTTTGATAGATTCAAACACGCTATCAGAAGGACAGGGGAAATTGAGGAGCATTATGGCCTGTGTAAGATCTTTGGCTCTGATTAAAACGCCCTTACCATATTTCTTTATGTGGCCCATTGGTAGTACTCCAACTTCCTTCTCCAAATAACGGGAAGCATGGATAAGGTTACCACGTCCCTCCCTGTAATACGCCACAAACCAAAAGGGTGTAGGAACCCGACGTTCCTTTGAGACATTTTCTATAGTCATCAAAGATGTTAAGGGCAGTAGTCATTGTCACTGTCAACTACATTGATGGACCGCATCATCTGAACTTTACAGTGAGTATCCCCCACAGTCAGAGAATCTTTTGCCTCAAATGCTGCTTTGGCAGCAGCATTTGTATTAAAAGTAATATAGCAATGATTAGACTTACAGTCACAGTCATAAGTGATTCGGATACGTTGAACCACTCCAAAACACTTAAAATATTGAGTGAATAGCGCCATAAGAAAGGGATGCAAGTACAGCCATGGATGATAGTGCTTGACCAGGGTCCAAGGAGTGTTGGTGAGCAACTGAACAGAGTTCGAACAAGTGAATTTTCCAAACCATTCTCAACATTGAGAGAGGTTTAGAAGACTCACTTTTTCGAACTCTGTTCAGTTACTCTCCAACACTCCTTGGACCCTGGTCAAGCACTTATCAGCCACGGCTGTACGTTTGTTAACATTAATGTGTCATTACTGTTAACAGGGTTCATTGCCACAACACCCGACCAACTCATTTTTGCATACTTCTGCATATCATTACGACCAGAGAGTGACGTCTCGAGGGCATGGTCGACCACTGCTCGAGGAAGAGGTAAGGAGATGTTCATTATCCATATATCAGTAATATAATGTTTTTGGCCCCAGGAGCCAAGAGATACTACCAACCGGGCAGATGAGGGGACCGAGCGCTGGTCGCCGTGGGCAGGGTACCTCTTCCCCCACGGGGCCACTCGTTTTATAAAGCAGGCCCAATGGCTCGAAAGTTTGCCCACGACGGTGCTAAGACCCCCTTCCCCAACATCTCCCTGCCCAGACACCCAACCATCCAACATAGGACTGCCCCTAGAAGGCAGTCCCTCTGGAGGGCAGGACTGTTGGCCCGTACTGGCAACCTAGTGCATGGGAACCATTTAGTCTGGTCGCTCACTGGCGACCTTACTAGTATGGGAAGCCCCAGGGTCCAGAGAATTCTCTGGACCCTGGGAAGCCCTATCTCCCCGAAATCGGAGCAGAGCAGGGGCCAGAGCCCCCTCTAGTCTAGCTCGCCAGGTCTTAGAGACACGCAAGCACCCCCAACCACATCAAGGCGATTCCTGTTAGGGGGAGGGTGCAGGGGGTGCGGGAGTATTGGGACAGGGTTGAGGGTGGGTTTAGGGGGATGCGGGAGTAATGGAACAGGATTGGAGGTAGCGTTAGGGGTGTGCGGGAATAGGGTACAGGCTTTCTACCCACCCCAAGCCTGTCCCTTATTCCAGCACCCCCTTAAGTAGCTTAGACATGATTTTTTTGAGTTGATTTAGATTATATTGAAATCTGATCTAGAATTAAGGGGGTGCGGTAATAAGGGACAGGCTTGGGGGGGGGTTTGGTTGGTGCGGGAATGGGGGGACAGGCTTGAGGTCGGTAGAAAGTCTGTCCCCTATTCCTGCAACCCCCTTACGCCCCCAAACCTGTCCCTCTACTCCCTCATCCCCCAAAACCCTAGAGATTGTATAGCCACGATCCACAGTTCCTACCACACCCAGACATCTGGACTTCTACCTGTGGGGACACATTGATAGCGAATTGTATGGTACAGACATCCCAAACCGAGAGGAGTTGTGGTGGTGTGTGGAGGCCACCGTAGCACGTGTATCAAACTGCTGGGGTCATGGAACGTGTGTGACAGTCACTTCTGAGGCGGCCTGCAGCATGTATCCAACAAGGAGGACGTAACTTTAAACATTTATTGTAAATGTTGATGTCATATTACTGAAAACATATTTTCTTTGTTAATACATCAATTTGTTCTTTGTAATTGTTTAATTAACGAACACTTATTGTGAATGTAATTGTCATTAAACTGAAAATAATGTTTTCGTTGTTTATAAATTAAGTTGTCCTTTGTAAATGTTTCATTTACGAATATTACTGCGAACTTATGTACCGACTACCATATGCTGTACAGTCGTGGCAAATAGTCCTTGATCAAGGTTTCCCTTACACTCTGTTCCACAGCTTTTGTTACATTCCTAACTAACCTCTCAACTGTGCTACCTATCGTATGACTTTATGGTCGATAAGTAATTTCACATGTCTCTGTAATATTATGGTACAAATCTTTGATTTAAACACATTCCTGGCAGACGTTTAAGGTGATATAACTTGAAAACTATTGAGAATTGCCAATATGGTCATTTAGTAATGTTCCTTCATCTAGGTGCCAGGAATACATCCCCTGAATTTCAGCACGTACTTACGGGACACCCTGTATATAGATGAGAATAATGCTGAAAGACTGTAATGTGAAAAAACAATGTGAAGGAATTAAGAAGATAAACAAAATCGTCATGATAAAAGTGGAAGAGCCTGATAAGAGAAGAGAAGGAGACAGAGGAAGGATTACAAGCACGAAGGAAATAGAAGGAAATTAAGTCAGACAGGCAGTACAGCTGAAGAATAACAAGGGAATAACTGTAATGTGGAAAACCAATGTGAAGGAAGGAATTGAGAAGATAGAAGATCGTCACGCTAAATGTGGAAGAGCCTGATGAGAGAAGAGAAGGAGACAAAGGAAGGATTACAAGCACGAATGAAATAGAAGGAAAGTCAGGTAGGGCAGCTGAAGAATAACAAGGGAATAACTCGGGAACATTATAACTTTGGTTGAGGGAACTGACATTATACATTGCATTTTATTATATTGACAAATACCACGAAGTATAATTATGCAAAGCCGTCATTCACACAACCAAATATTCCTGACTTCTCCCAAAAACCTTGTAACCATCGGTAGAAAAGATATTCTTAAAGTAAAATAAATGTACAGCCACAACCAATTAACCACCGACACTTTCCTTTCATCGTGCAAATAAATCAGTATCATATCAAAATATAATCATACAACAACAACTTACGTCAACTCAACCCCCTCAATTATTTATATGAGGTGCTGCAAAATCATACATGGACGGAAAGTGTCGGTGGATATTTATTGGATTGTAGCTGTACATACAGTCGGGCACCACTATTCCTAGCTACCTGAGTTGAAGCAGGCTGTTTCTGGACGACAGCCCACCCAAACCATTATGAGGTCACACACATTTCTAACCAAGGAAGGCTGTCGTCTAGAAACCGCCTGCTCCAGTACTCGGGCTTCGATTCAGGTTGGCTAGGGATCGTGGTGTGCGACTGTACTGTACAGCCACAATCAAATATCCACCGACACTTTCCTTCCATCATGCAAATAAATCAGTCTCAAATCAAAATATAATCTTACAAAATTGTAAGTCAACTCAACCCCCTCAATTAGTATTATTATAAGGTGCTGCAAAATTAAACACGTGTTGTTCTTTTTTTACTAAAATGTTTACTTCGATGGAAAGAAAGTGTCGGTGGTTATTTGATAGTGGCTGTACAAAAATTCCTGCCTCCATCAAAGTATACTTATAACTACCAAATGCTACTTACAGTTGCCCTTGAAACCAGACTTTGATGGTCCAGTCCAGTGAACAAGAGAGGAATGTAAGCGTGTGGTGTGTATTCCAAGCCACTGCACGGACACAGGCGGTGTGGGCAGAGTAACGAGTGAGGGCGTGGGTGGTGGCGTGGGTAGACACTTCAAACACAGCTCCCGTGTCCACACCAACAAGTAAAGTCTCATTGTCGCCAGGACGGAATGCAAGGCAGGTTCCGATACCTTTATGTTCATTGATGAGACAGAAAGAAAGTGGCTGAGTTATAACAAGAAGGAAAGGAATCACACCCCGAGTTAAAGTGTACAGTCATGGTAGATAGTCCTTAATTAACCTGACTGATAATAACTATTCTCCTTTACTCTTCTCCTTTACTATTTTCCTTTATAATACTTCATTGTTTTTAATGTTACGAAAATGTATACCGGCGTCTTCATTTGAATGCATTGTTTTTTTTCGGTAAATGTAAAACAATCCACACAAATTAGGTCGAGAGTTTAAGTGAATAGGTAATTATCTGCACCTAATAAACAAACCAACACTGAAATGTACCAAAAAACACACAAAAAAACGTGTATGTAAGACCAACATGACTTAGTAGGGAATTGGCTCATTTTTGCCATTCAGGAAAAAGTTTATATGTATAGGTACTCACTCGTGATACATAATTTCTGACCAGAGTGTGAGAAGCAGAAAGCTTCGAATCGCTTGCTATAGTTCATTTCCTCACCCAGTACATTCGTGATACGTCATTTCTGACCAGAGACGCACGGAAGGCACCACACACACAAGCTGCATTTGAACTCAGCCTCTATAGGTGTACTATCGCCCACAAGTATTCGTATCCACCCCAGTTTTGCCTCACGCAGATTTCATCTGGTAACACTGAACCCCGTGCCCCATGTCCAGATGTATGATATCATCTATTTCCTACCTCACTTTCTCGTAGTTATTTACTGTATATACCTTGAAGTAATATTCTATGAATATTGTGGTTTATCCACCTATTCAATCAAACTGTATTTACTGGGAAATTAGAATGATTCTATTGATGAATATTAAGGTTTCCATTTCCTATCCCCCTCTTCTTCTCCCTCTCTGTCTCCTGTTCTTTCCCTCCCCCCTCTCCGTCTCCCGTGCTACCCCCCTCCCTCTCTGTCTCCCCTGCTACCTTCCTTGCCCCCCCTGCCTGTCTCTCCTGGCCCCATACCTCCCTCCCTCCCTCGATTACTCTCTCTCTCTCTCTCTCTCTCTCTCTCTCTCTCTCTCTCTCTCTCTCCTTTTCCTTTCTCTCTCTCTAATTCCCTCTCCTTCCTTTCCTTTTTCTCTCTCTAATTACTTCTTCATCCTTCTTTTCTGCCTCTCCTTCCTTTACTTTCTCTCTCTATAATTCCTTCTCCATCCTTCTTCTCTCCCTTGTATTCTATCCCAAAAAACTTTTCTTATCAGGCAGGGTATTAACGGCAGCCAAGGATAGAAAACAGTATTACAATGAGTATGAATCCTTTGGCTTCAACCCTAGAGATTCGAAAGATTCATGCAGCCGAACGAAGTCGAAAACTAATGGAATTCAACCACCTCTGGTCAGTTCGTGCCTGTCCACCATTTCTCCTTATAAAAAACAAGTGTAACAAGAACATGAAGGAAAACCCTTCAAAAGCTCCGGCTCTTAATGATTCAAGTGAAATAATAAAATATCTATATGTAAAGGTCTCAAAAATATTAATTATGTTTTATCTGGATTTTCGTATTCATATGGTTATATTGATTTTTTTTAAATGAACCTTTTTTATTGAGGGTGAACCCCTCGGTTGAACCCCCTCTCGGTTGAAAAAATGATTCAATGTCGGTAAAAGAAAATGGATGGGAGGAAGAGAGTGAGTGAGTGAGTGAGTCAGTTGAACCACTTTTAAAAAGTGGTCGCCCTAAGAACAAGAAGAACAAGAACAATAATTACGATAAGACCTAGAGCTCTCGGCTTAGGCTGGAGCTAAAAACTCAAGAAAAAAGTGGCATTAAAATTAGGAATAACATAGTAATAAGAAAATAACAAGAAAACTATCATGGCAGTGCTTAACATTATATTCATAATGCATTTCACTTCAACTGTAATAAACTAATACCAGTTGTCCTACAGTATACGAATAAAATAAATTCATAGTCTTAACATCAATAGTCAATACACACAATCCAATATAAATAACTGTATTTGTGAAGGAGCTTTTTTATCTCCATTAGCACTTTCTTGCTCTATAAACTAAAACAGTGAGAAAAAACATGAGTTTTCATATAATTTACACTGTTATTTGAATATATTAATGGACAAGGCTAAAAAGATTCCAACCTGTAGTTAGACTGGAATGATGGAAAGTATAAGGTCTAGGAAAAAATGTGGAGTCCATCCATGTGATAAACAAACTCTTTGATTTCATGAGCCATCAGACTCAAATATCACTAAGAAGATTTATATAAGTCAGATAAAAAATATATATCATAAATAAACCACTAGATACAAGGAAGAGGTTAGGAAACGCAACTCATAGATAAAAGCAATAAATACGAAAGAAATTCGAACTCAATGCGAGGTAAAACCTTATGAGTATAAAAATGATTAGTATAGAGGAGAATGTGAGTAAGTGGAAAGAGGAAAAGAAAACGACAGATAGAGAGAGTTAGAGGATAAATTGAGGAAGAGAGAGAGGAAGGGAGCAAGAGAGACAAACGTGGATGGAGGATGCATGTTAGGTAGAGAGTGGATGGACGGACCAATGGTGAGAAAGAGGGGGTGCGAGGGAGCAATGGAGAGAAAGAGGGAGAGAGGGGGCAATGGAGAGAACGAGGCGGGTGCGAGGGAGCAATGGAGAGAAAGAGGGAGAGAGGGGGCAATGGAGAGAAAGAGGGGGGTGGGAGGGAGCAGTGGAGAGAAAGAGGGAGAGAGGGGCCAATGGAGAGAAAGAGGGGGGTGGGAGGGAGCAGTGGAGAGAAAGGTGTTGGAGGGATGAGGGAGGGGGAGCTAAAGAAAGGAAAGCAAGATGGAGGGGGACCAGTTCTCTTAATCTTTAACACATAAAAGTGACATCAAAGTAAATAATTTGACAGAATGAGGGGATAAATCACACTAATGAATAGTATATCGCCACAATGTAAGTAAATAGCTACAAATATACTATATGTCGACTTATTCATGTGAAGGGAAAGTGAAGAGGGGGAACAGAAGGATATCGTACATCTGGACATGAGAGTCAGTGTTACCAGATGAATTCTGGTTGAAACATATCAGAGGTGGGTGCGAATACTTGTGGCCAATAGTACAGTCGCAGACCAAAGTTTCGTTACCCCCTTGGCTGGCAGGAAAGTGAAGACAGTGTTAAATATAATATTATTATACTGAACGATCGAACAAACTGGTGTATGGGGTTGGTAACGAGACAGGCTGAGCCTCATTTTCCATAACTTCCGGTTTGTGGTTTGTGAAAATGAACCTCACTGTTTCGTTCCCAACTCGATACAGCAGTTTGTCCGATCGTTCAGCATATCTTTAACACTGTCTTCGCCTTCCTGTCAGCCACTGTACTGGGTGAGGAAATGAGCTATTGCAGGCGATTCGAAGCTTTCTCCTACTCACACTCTAGTGAGAAATTATGTATCACGAGTGTACACCTAAAGGGACTGAGTTTGAATGCAGGGTATGTATGTGTGGTGCCTGCCGTTCGTCTCTAGTCAGAAATTACGTATCACGAGTGTACAGTCGGCGGCAAAAGTCCTGTCGCCTCACCTATTTCACCGAGATGTATATTGTTCATAGACTCGAAAAATACACATGTTTTCTATATCTAATAATCTCGAGTCTATGAACATTGTGTGCCTCGGTGAAGCAAGTGAGGCAACAGGACGTTTGCCGCCGACTGTACTATATTCTGTATAGGTTGCATGGGACTCGAACTTGTAATGCAATGTATGTATACCTTCAAGTGAAATCTGCTCCTGTGGTGGTATCCTGGTGAAGTGGTGGTGATGCTGGTGGTGAAGAGATGGTGGTGGCGAGGTGGAGGGGAAGGTAAGAAGGTCAGAGTGAAGTAGGTTAGTGGTGTGGAGAAGCCACTGTGTCACACGTCCATCAAGGGCCACAGAGTATAGACACAGATCCTCCCCGCTGCCTGTGTCAAGCCAGTACACCTGAATAAAAAGGATACTCGTGATATATAATTTGTGACCAGAGTGTGAGGAGTAGAAAGCTTCGAATCGCCTGGTATTGTTCATTTCCCCACCCAGTACACCTATAGAGGCTGAGTTCGAATGTAGGGTGTGTGTGTGTGTGTGTGTGTGTGGTGCCTGCTGTTCGTCTCTGGTCAGATATTACGTATCACGAGTGAACCTCTTTCAATGGGTGTAAATATTCTCGTGTTTAATTAAGTGTTGTCACTTCTCTTGTGTAATTAAGCAGGTTTGAGAGTCATCGATTTAATTTTATTGTATCAGAGAGAGAAGGTCAATATTTACTGTATCTGTTATGGCATTTATGTCATTAAATGTATCTGTGATGGCATTTTTTTTTTTTAATATTCTGTTTTCGATTGGTCTATTTACAGTACATGGGATTTATGGTACAATATTCGGCTACGTCTAATGTCTGCTCTGTTGCAGGATGATAACGATGATGCAGAGCAGATAACTGAGGAGGAGTTGCGCCATTCCCTCTCCCGGGTTAAAGCTTCTTCCCCTGGTGATGATGGTATTACTTATGCTGTGCTGCGCTTGCTTCAACACGTTCCTGGGAACCCGCTACTTCAATGGTACAATCTTTGTCTTCGTGGTGGTTGTGTAAAGTCATGGTCTAATGTACTGCAACACCTTCCAATGAGATGGCTTCGAAAAATGATCCGAAACTATAGCTGTTGGTGTGTGCAATTTTGGTTCATAAAATTAACTCAAATAGCTCGCTTTTATTCACCAGGTTGCAGTACATTAGACCATGACTTTACCACGAGCCTGGACCAGCAGCACAATAATACCCATCCCTAAGCCCGGCACTGCGAAGTTCAGGCCAATTTCCCTTACTTCCTGTTTTTGTAAGGTTATGGAGAGAATCTTACTTAATTGTCTCATGTACAGACTGCAGGATCGTCTTTCTCAATGGTTGTTTGGTTTCCTTCCCCAGCGGAGAACACACCACTGCCTAGTCGACTTGTACTCTTGCCTTTCCAGGGACAGTGTGGTGGCCTTCATTGACTTTTGAAGTGCTTTCGATGTTGCTAATAGAGACGTCATTTTGGATCAACTGATTAACTTTGGTATAAAGGGTTCGGGGCTGCCTCAGTAACAGGACCATCCGTGTGTTTTTCAGTGGTGCGCTCAGTCCTTTGCGCAGTTTTTATCTTGGTACGCCTCAAGTGGGTGTTCTCAGCCCATTGTTATTTAATATTTTGATGCATCGGCTGCTCACTTCTCTCCCTGATATTCCTGGTACTACAATTACGTGCTATGCTGATGATATCTGTGTTCATTCTACCTCACCAAGGGATCTCCAGAGGTTTCTTGACTCCTTCTCTGTGGCTTCCTCTCACTGTGGTATTATTGTCTCACCAGATAAGAGTAGAATATTTACCTGCCGCCTTCCTTAAGCTCGGCCAGTGTTCACCATTGGAGGGACTGTCATTCCCATGTGTTCCCAGTACCGTTACCTGGGGGCGCCAGTCAATATTAAGACAATTGTTCCTGTCAGACCTCAAGACCATCTCATTGTCCAGGACTTGTTGCGTCATCTCCAGCGCCGACTTACACCACTTCAATGGCTCTCTAATAACTCCTCAGGTATCTCCATCCCAGTAGCCAGGACCATCTATATTGCATTTATCCGTTCAGTTGTTGATTACCTCTCCCCTGCTCTAATTCAACTTCCCAGGGCAACTCCTGAAACTTTAGAAAAATTTCAGAATAGAGCAATGAGGATAATTCTCGGCTGTCCAATGTCGACCAGGATAGTGAACATGCAGCGTGAGTTGGGTCTTCCCCCATTAGTGGAGAGAATTTATTCTAATGTTACTTACTTCACTGTCAAGAGCCTCCATTTCCCACATCTTTCACCCCATTACTCTCAGTTAATCAGAACTTCTCTTCGACCTTACTACCCGGTCCCTCCCATACTGCCTGCTGGACGTACTCTTTTTAGGTCTGCTTCCTCTATGCTCTGTAGACTTAATATATATATAGTGGTTGCAGACGTCCCGCCAGGGGCCCCTCCGTAGATTCTACCAACACCTGATGTGAGCTTTACACCTATATACTTTCAACTGCCTTCTCTACAGCGGCAGTTGGCTCTGGAACACATAGAAACAGTGACGTCCTCCATTACAGATCCATACTGCCTCTACACTGATGGCTCATTACAAGTGGATGGTAAAGCAGGTTGTGCTGTTTTCTCACCTAACATGGAGTCACCTCCAGGGGGCTGGGTTGGCCGTCGTCTCTGTAACTACTCCAGCTCAACATTGTGTGAACTGTATGCCATTCAGGATGCTGTAAGGCGGGGTTCTCACCAATACGTTTGCAGTCCGTTTGCACGGAGTCCGTTCAGGTTGATGACGTCACGAACACAACGTCCAGACGGATACAGAGGAGTTGAGCGACGTTTCCCGCCCGTTTCTTCACATCAACAACAAGCGACTATGGCCGAGTTTTTACCGGAGATGGACAAGGATTTACTAAAGTCATAAAATAATAACCAATAAACTAGATACCATATCAGCCTATTAAAAATGCGGATGTTTTCTAGTACTTTTAATTACAACCTATATATATGCATTTACATTACAAATATTATTTAGAATCATGGATGATATCAAATATTTTTTTAATTCAATCATTTTGTTGTAACTGGTCTTCAACTTTTAATAATTGTGTTTTAATGTAGTGAGCAGCTGCTACAACTGCAGCACCAGAGTGCGGTGTTGCCAAGCCTCCAGTTCCAATGTACATTCTTATTAATCGTACATAAATTGACGAACTATACACAAATATATTATGATTATTATTTTATTTACATAAAATCATATCATTTTGCGAACAAATAAGTTTAATTCATATTATTTTCATATGTTGATGAGTCAACAACATTACAAACGGACACCACCGCCAACGTTGCTATTCAAAAAGATGAATTCAGTTCATCCTCAACGTTGGACGTGGTCCGTCTCCGTGAGGTCGCAACGCGCACCACATTCCCACTGTTTGGGCACATACACGTACGTTCGTGACGTCATCAACGTGAACGGACTCCGTGCAAACGGATTGCAAACGTATTGGTGAGAACCCCGCCTTAGGCGGGGTTCTCACCAATACGTTTGCAATCCGTTTGCACGGAGTCCGTTCAGGTTGATGACGTCACGAACACAACGTTCAGACGGACACAGAGTAGTTGAGCGACGTTTCCCGCCCGTTTCTTCACATTAACAACAAGCGACTATGGTCGAGTTTTTACCGGAGATGGACAAGGATTTACTAAAGGCATAAAATAATAACCAATAAACTAGATACCATATCAGCCTATTTAAAATGCGGATGTTTTCTAGTACTTTTAATTAAAATCTATATATATGCATTTACATTACAAATATTATTTAGAATCATGGATGATATCAAATAATTTTTTAATTCAATCATTTTGTTGTACCTGGTGTTCAACTTTTAATAATTGTGTTTTAATGTAGTGAGCAGCTACAACTGCTGTTTTGGCTGGTAGGCTGTTTGTTTACCCAGCACCAGAGTGCGGTGTTGCCAAGCCTACAGTTCCAATGTACATTCTTATAAATCGTACATAAATTGACGAACTATACACATATATATTATGATTATTATTTTATTTACATAAAATCGTATCATTTTGTGAACAAATAAGTTTAATTCATATTATTTTCATATGTTGAGGAGTCAACAACATTATAAACGGACAACACCGCCAACGTTGCTACCCAAAAAGATGAATTCAATTCATCCTCAACGTTGGACGTGGTCCGTCTACGTGAGGTCGAGACGCGCACCGCATTCCCACTGTTTGGGCACATACACGGACGTTCGTGACGTCATCAACGTGAACGGACTCCGTGCAAACGGATTGAAAACGTATTGGTGAGAACCCCGCCTTAGTCTTGTTTGTCAACGTGGAGTGAATGCTGCCATTTTCTGTGACTCCAAACCTGCCTTTCATTCATTCTCTAGCGTTCAGCCCACACACTCTACTGTTATTCAGCAGATTTTATGGTTTTTGGCCTTATTGTGTCTCCGTAACTTGACTGTCAATTTGTTATGGGTGCCATCCCATGTAGGTTTAAGTCACAATGGTACAGTTGATAGACTCGCAAAGGAAGCCTGCCTTATGCCTCCTCGTGGTGTTGGACGTCCTCTCTCACTGACATGTTATCTTTCTGGAGTCAGCTCCGCCGCTCTCCTTCCTGTACGGCAACGCAGGAATGCAGAGAGGCCCTTCAGCATCTCCATCACCCATTATGAGTCTGTCTGCCGTCACAAATATTCATACCGTCATAGAGGCCTCATGGTTCGGAGGCACAATGTAGTCTCTGCTCGTTTGAGGCTTGGCTACCGACCAGGTTGCTGGGATGCAGGGTGAGCCTCCCTTCACTGAGTGTCGCTTGTGTCGAGCGCCTCGTGCTAACACCATAGAGCACTACTGCCTGGCCTGCCCCACTGTCCGATACTTACTGCCCCAGGGCCTGCCACTTGATGTGGTTTGTAGACATCTGCTGAACCATCAGGTTTTGGAGGAGCTTCTGGTACGCCACCCTCGTTTTGGTGGATTTAAGTTGGTCATAAAGTTATTATTTGTCTCTATGCTTGTGCTTCATTCTATTATGTTTTCATGATGTGTGTGTGTGTGTATGTGTGTGTGCGTGCGTGTGTGTGTGAGGTTGTAGTCATTTAGATTCTCATGGGTTCCTTCTACCCGTCTGTATTGTTGCATGCCTATTGATTGACGCTACATGGCGCAATTAATTAAAAAAAAAAAAAAAGGTACAATATTGTACAATATTTTTAGGAACATAAACATTATGGAATGCTTTCAGTACAGTCACGAGCACTAATAAGTATTCTGGTGAGTTTCGAATACCTTAGTAGTGACAGTAAATAAATGTACAGTCGGCGGCAAAAGTCCTGTCGCCTCACCTGCTTCACCGAGACAGGCAGTGTTCATGGACTAGAGAAATAAGCACGTTTTCTACACCCTAAGATCTCGAGTCTATGAACATCGCGTGCCTCGGTGAAGCAAGTGAGGCGACAGGACTTTTGCCGCCGACTGTACAATAACATCTCCATTGGAATTACTTCGTTGGTGAATTGGTGGACTGCTCAAAGCTTCAACCAGAGCTGTATACTTATTAGTGACTGTACATTAAGAGTAAAATCTAAATATACAGTGATAAAACCAAAGTAAACATGAACTGACTGACTGACTATTATTACTACTATAACCCACCTATATATGCCAAGTAGGTGTTTGCCAGTAAGTGTAAAATCTAAATATACAGTGATAAAACCAAAGTAAACATGAACTGACTGACTGACTATTATTACTACTATAACCCACCTATATATGCCAAGTAGGTGTTTGCCAGTAAATGTAAAATCTAAAATTAATATACAGTGATAAAACCAAATTAAACATGAACTGACTGACTGACTATTATTACTACTATAACCCACCTATATATGCCAAGTAGGTGTTTGCCAGTAAATGTAAAATCTAAAATTAATATACAGTGATAAAACCAAAGTAAACATGAACTGACTGACTACCTACTATTGACTTACTTGTGCCACTCCAAGTAGGTGTTTACCAGTGAGTGTAGTTGAGAGAATAGTGAGTGGAAGTGTGGCAGGAGACCTCACATCATACATCACTACAGTACCATCACTCCAACCACCAGCCACCACACTCTTGTGCTGTGGGGGTTCATTGATTGATGGATATTAGGCGCCGCAACATCGAGGTCCTATAGCGCCAGAAAAAGGTGATAGAGAGGTGTGACATCAAACAGGAAGGAAATAAAATGAAAAGAGGGACAGTTGAAGAACTGAAAGATGAGAACTATTTAGTCTGGTATCTCACTGGCGACCTTCCTAGCATGGGAAGCCCTCTCTCAATGATATTGGGGCAGAGCAGGGGCCGGAGCCCCCTCTAGTCTAGCTCGCCAGGTCTCAGAGACACACAAGCCCCCCCACCTTGGCAAGGCGGTTCCCGTTAGGGGTGTGTGCTGTGGGGGTTGGGGCAGGTTAATTATGGGGGTGCGGGAGTAGGAGACAGGCTTGGCGGGGGGGATGAGGGAATAGGAGACAGGCTTGGGGGGGGGGGGGTGCAGGAGGGGGGGAATAGGGGGAAAGGCTTGGGGGGGGGGTTAAAGGGGTGCGGGAGTAGGGGACAGGTTTGGTGGGGTTTTGGGGGTACGGGAATAAAGGGACAGGCTTGGGAAGGTGCGGGAGTAGGGGAACAGACTTGGGGGCTTAGGGGGGTTGCGGGAATAGTGGGCCAGGCTTGGGGGGGTTTTGGGGGTACGGGAATAAAGGGACAGGCTTGGGGAGGTGCGGGAGTAGGGGAACAGACTTGGGGGCTTAGGGGGGTTGCGGGAATAGTGGGCCAGGCTTGGGGGGGTTTAGGGGACAGGCTTGGGCGATTCGGGGATTCGGGAATAGGGGGACAGGCTTGGGGGAGTTTAGGGGGTGCGGGAATAGGAGTCATGTACCAAATATAAGTGCAAGAAATTGTACAGTCTCCTCCACTCCCGCTTTCACCAGTTCAGCGTTGTCATCGTATATACCCAGCATCGTGTGAGCTACCAGTTCCGACTCTCACATCCGAAACACCTGCCAGTAAGAGTAAGGGTTGATGGCAGGTGATTCGGATGTGAGAGTCGGAACTGGTAGCTCACACCATGCCTGGTGTATACGATGGGAACGCTGAACTGGTGAAAGTAGGAGTGGAGGAGACTGTACTTTCCCCTTAATTAACCAAAGGTAACGTTGTTGGTGGTAATGTTATAATAATACCTTAGGATGGAAGGCGATACAAGTGACACCACAAGGAGCTCTGTAGACTCTCTCTGGTGTGGCAGGGTTCTTTAAGGTGTACAGACATAACATGCCACCACTGCCACACCCACTGCAGGCTATTCCTTCACCACCTACAGAAAAAAGGACGAAAAATAAAGCTAATGGAGATATGGAGAAAGTAAAAGGAGATAGTAAAGGAGAAACTAGAGCAAATTTGGATATATAAAGAAGGAAGAGAGAACAACAACTAATTATTTAAGGGGTGCGGGAGTAGGGGACAGGCTTAGTGGTGGGACTGGAGATGTGCGGGAATAGGAGGACAGGCATGAGGTGGGTAGAAAGCCTGTCCCCTATACCCGCACCCCCTACCCTCCCTCCACACACACAAGCCTGTTCCCCTACTCCCGCAACCCCAAAACCCCCTCGACCCACCCAACCCCAAAACCCCCTCGATCCCCCCAACCCCCGCACCTCCCTAAACCCCCCCAAGCCTGTCCCCCTATTCCCGCACCCCCTTAATTAATACACTCACTGTGTACAGTCCTTAAGTCATTAACATGTTTACAATCGGACAGCAGGAAGCAAGGCAGGTAGAAGCAGGAAGAAGGACAGGAAGTAGGAAAATGGGTCAATGATTTCTCAGCTGCTAGTCGAACAAACACACACACACACACACACACACACACTCAAAACACAATTAAACTACTTGCATCCACCTTAGACCATTCACACCAACCTTACACCATTAATCTCTCCAAGTCCAGTGTTCAGGACATACAGTTTCCCTCATAAAAGAGAAAGTAGGGGAAAGAGAAGGGGACAGAGAGAGAGAGAGGAAATGGAGGTGGAGCTAAAACAAGTCAGGAGGAGCTAACCAAATAGGAGGAGTTAAATACTAGACCTCCCCTCTTTCAAACTGGAAATAAGTCTAGACATTTCTGTCAACTACTGAGTTGGAAATGTATTTAAACAGAGGACATACACTTACAGATAGGATACTTAGACTGACTCCCTATAGGGCTACTTGTCTCCACCAAGAGAGACACAATACCATATCAGACAAAGGTACATCAGTATAATTCCCTGTGTGAATAGAGATAATTGTATAAATAAAATTAAGCCTTAAATAAGAAACAGAGAAGTCATTAATCCCTGAATACCACGTCTGCTACGCTACCTAATAAACAACAACAACAACAACAACAACAACAACACTACTCCAAGAATCAAACACAAGTAAGTCACCAGATCCTGAACGAGTTCAAGCCTACAGGACTGGTACAACTGTGGGCATTGTGGAAAATCCCGGTTCAAGACATAGGAACTTCAACAACAACAACAACAACAACTTCAACTTAAACTTCATCATCAATAACTTCAACTTCAACTTCATCATCAATAACTTCAACTTCAACTTCATCATCAATAACTTCAACTTAAACTTCATCATCAATAACTTCAACTTCAACTTCATCATCAATAACTTCAACTTCAACTTCATCATCAATAACTTCAACTTCAACTTCAGCAACAACAACTTCAACTTCAACTTCATCATCAATAACTTCAACTTCAACAACAACAACAACTTAAACTTCAACTTCATCATCAACAACTTCAACTTCAACTTCAGCAACAACAACTTCAACTTCAACTTCATCATCAATAACTTCAACTTCAACTTCAGCAACAACAACAAAGGCTTTGTTAGGAAGTGAGGAAGAATGTAAATGCTTATCAATTAATTAATCTCGGAGTTGGGAAGGGGAAGGAAGGAGGAACATCAACAGAAACAATACACAATGAATTAACGTTTCACGATGACATACAAACATTCGGGACAGAAAAGGGAATTATAAGGATGGAATATCAAAAAGAGAACAGCAGAAGAGAAAAGTGGCTATCGGTTGATATTATTGTTGGCCAAATTGCACATTATGAATTACTAAATAATAAAATTTTCAGGGTGTACAGCCACGCACCAAAGTTTCTGTACCCCCTCAGTGAAAGTCAGAGTCAGAGAGAGCAGAGAGGGTAGGTAAACGGACGGTAGCCACCACAGTGTTGTCAACTCTAGCCAAGATAGTATCCCCGAACCATGAGTTGTGAAGCTCCTCCCTAAGCTTTTCAAGCCTTTCCCCCTTTTCCAGCACCCCCTTAATTAATTAAAACTGTATTGGAGAAACTCAAAACGTTGACTAAACCCTCTGTGCCTACTGGGCATTGATTTGCTGCTCTCTGCTAACACTGTGTTTGGACAGACATTATTATCTGATAGCTAGGTAAGAGGCACAGTAACTTGTTCGTTTGTCAATGCTACTCAATATAAACCCTGAAAATTGGCAGGCAATACACAGCGCTAATGAAAGCATCCCTGGAATGCTCGAGTCCATAGGCTTTATAACCATTGCCCCGGTGGGTTAGCTGAAAATTTGATCATTATACTTGTACAGTTGGACACATGAAGTGAAAGAGGGACAATTTCTCCCAATATCAAGTTCCTTAGTGCCAAATATGAGACATCAGGGGCAGAAGTCAGTATTGAGGATGGTAATAAAAAGCAAGTACCTGATAATAGACACTGGTTACTCAAATGGGTCAAGTATCTTTCACCTGGGCTGTACCACCCATTCATGTGTCCAACTGTACGTAAGGGTTTTGCATGACGATGTTATATGAGTTGACAATACACAACAACAGTTAACTCTTACATTCTAATAGTATGTTTATAGAGCTTGCAAAGTTGTTACCCTAGCCTAGCTGATGGGGACACTATACTGTATCTATGGCCCCTAGTTTAAAAAAAAAAACTAAGGGCCCTTACTGGAGCTCTATGAATCCTCCAACATAATCCAGGCCACAGAACCCTTAAGTATTTCTATTAGGGAATCTTTTGCCCGGAGTAGTTTGGAGAATTCATAGAGCTCCAGTAAGGACCATTACATTTTTTTTAAACTTCGGGCCTATGCTCTCAATCTGCTTATACGAAAAAATTGGGATTGGATGAACTAACCTGGTGAATAGGCAGCAGCAAAGAGATCCGTGTAGTGAGGACTCCAGCAGACATCAGCCAACACGAGACATCTGGACCGGTCATGATGGAACTTCCAGAGGGGCAGCAGGGAACCCTCAAGTGGCCGAAACTCATCACTGCCATCTTCCCAGTAACGGAAATCTGAAAACAAAAACATGATAAACTAAACAATATTATCAGTGAGCCGAAACTCATCACTGCCATCTTCCCAGTAACGGAAATCTGAAAACAAAAACATGATAAACTAAACAATATTATCAGTGAGCCGAAACTCATCACTGCCATCCTCTCAGTACCGGAAATCTGAAAACAAAAACATGATAAACTAAACAATATTATCAGTGAGCCGAAACTCATCACAGCCAGTGCAACTTTACCTGCCGATGCTTACGTAGTTTGACGAGAAGGCGGGTGTAGGGAAATACTCGGTGCTGCATGGGATGGAATTATAATGAAGGTGGTGGGAATATAAACACAACACTGTAAGCATTTTGCCACTTCACCAATTCTGACAGGTACAGTTGGACACAGGAATTCGAGGAATAGCCCAAGTGAAAGATGGTCAATTTCTCCCAATATCAAGTTCCTTAGTGCCAAATAGGAGACACCAGGGGCAGAAGTCAGTATTGAGGATGGCAATAAAAAGCAACTACCTGATAATAGACACTGGTTACTCAAATGGGACAATTATATTTCACCTGGGCTGTAGCACAATTCCTGTGTCCAACTGTACGTACAGTATGATAAAGAGATAGATGCTTGATAGTGTATTATTGTAAGTAGTCTTTGAGACCATTTTATGAGGCCACTCCCAGCAGGCCTTGAGGTTGGTAGGCACCATAGGGTAAAGTCATGGTCTAATGTACTGCAACCTGGTGAATAAAAGCGAGCTATTTGAGTTAATTTTATGAACCAAAATTGCACACACCAACAGCTATAGTTTCGGATAATTTTTCGAAGCCATCTCATTGGAAGGTGTTGCAGTACATTAGACCATGACTTTACATACCAGCCTATGACAGAGATTTGTTGTTATAACGACAGGTGATATGCTAGGTGATTTTGTCACCAAATTGCAGGCAATTAGGTGAAGGTTGAAATGTGTGAATGGGAAGGAATCAAACATTGGGAATCTATTGTAAACTCGGTGTAATATCAAATGAACTATGAACACTGCTGGCTACTTATTAATCAATATTAAGCCCTTTATATTTTTACAACATAAAATTATCACCATTGTTAGAACAAAATCAGTTTTAACTAACTACTTACTGTACCTTGGGAGATATCGTCATAAATATTCTGTGTAACCATCCTCTCCACCACCTTGACGGCTCTACCCAAACCCACCAGACCTCGGTGTTTCTCTTTCTTCAAGGGAGGTGGTGGTACCAGACTGTCATAGGCTGGAGCCGGGGGGGTCTGCAAAATGTAACAATACAAAGGAATACAAAGGGAGGGAGTACAGGCAGACAACAGGAGGTCCATAGTGTAGGAAGAATACAAAAAAATACAAAGGGAGGGAGTACAGGCAGGCAACAGGAGGTCCATAGTGTAGGAAGAATACAAAAGAATACAAAGAGAGTATATGCAGGCAACAACAGGAGGTCCATAATGTAATGAAAGGCCTTTTACGAGGTTACCTGTTTATCTACGTTAATCTAGACTATACATGTTGAAGGAAAGGATAGATACGTAAAGGGGTTTGTTTGTGTGCCTAGGTTTGCCAATCCTGATTCTGATACCTGAACCATTTCCACCTACTGAGACGTTAAAACTATATACATTAAGGGGGGGTGCGGGAATAAAGGGACAGGCTGGGGTGGGGGTTAGCACTGTACTATCCCCATTAACTCCTTCAAATTAGCACTGTACTACCCCCATTAACTCCTTCAAATTAGCACTGTACTACCCCCATTAACTCCTTCAAATTAGCACTGTACTACCCCCATTAACTCCTTCAAATTAGCACTGTACTACCCCCATTAACTCCTTCAAATTAGCACTGTACTACCCCCATTAACTCCTTCAAATTAGCACTGTACTACCACCCTTAACTCCTTCAAATTAGCACTGTACTATCCCCATTAACTCCTTCAAATTAGCACTGTACTACCCCCATTAACTCCTTCAAATTAGCACTGTACTACCGCCCTTAACTCCTTCAAATTAGCACTGTACTACCGCCCTTAACTCCTTCAAATTAAGGGATCTCTTTTGTTGGAGTCTTTGGAGGAATCAGCAGTGCCTTTCCAAATCACTAAAATTAAATAACCTTCTCGTGCAACAAAAATAACAAAAACAAATAACCCGAAAACACTAATAAACTTTTCTGAGTGCATGTGTCAGTTACTCTATTATTATTATCCTTAAATACAGCCACAATCAAATAACAACAACCGACACTTTCCTTACATCGTACATCAAATATATCAATATCATATCGAAATATAGTCCTACAACAACACCTTATGTCAACTCAACAACCCCCTCAATTACTATTATGAGGTGCTGCAAAATCATACACGTGTTGTTCTTTATTACCAAGATATTAATTTTACTATGGTGGAAGAAAAGTGTCGGTGGATATTAATTATTATTATTATTATTATTATTATTATTATTATTATTATTATTATTATTATTATTATTAGTATTAGTATTGTTATTATTATTATCATTATTATGAGGTGCTGCAAAATATATACTGTCATTTTTAAAGTCCTGCAGAATTTATTGGATAGTAAAGTAATAACAAATAATACTGCCATAGAAGAGAGAGAGAGAGAGAGAGAGAGAGAGAGAGAGAGAGAGAGAGAGAGAGAAGCGAGTGGGGGAAGAAGGGAGAAAATTAAATTGCTAGGTAGGGCTATTTTTACCCATTAATTACTAAACAAGACTAAGGAAGGAAGGGTTAGTATTGATGGCCTCTCTCTCTCTCTCTCTCTCTCTCTCTCTCTCTCTCTCTCTCACACGCAATTTCTTTCACAAACACAGTCTCTCTCTCTCTCTCTCTCTCTCTCTCTCTCTCTCTCTCTCTCTCACGCAATTTCTTTCACAAACACAGTCTCTCTCTCTCTCTCTCTCTCTCTCTCTCTCTCCCTCTCTCTCTCTCTCTCTCTCTCTCTCTCTCTCTCTCTCTCTCTCTCTTTCACAAACACACAGTTTCTCTCTCTCACACACACAATTTCTTTTTCACAAACACAGTCTCTCTCTCTCTCTCTCTCTCTCTCTCTCTCTCTCTCTCTCTCTCTCTCTCTCTCTCTCTCTCTCTCACCTCATCCCTGGTCGTGTCCCTATCCCTCTCTCTCTCCTCGTCTCGTTCTCTCTCGTTACTTTGAAAGGTCTGGTCGAACTCTTCACTGTAAGCTTCATGAATCTCTGCCGGTCCCGTGTTGGCAGAGAAGCAGTTACTGGGTGGAGGCTCTGTCTGGGCTCCTTGGCTCTGTGAAATCAAAACAAAACAACAGAGAAATTATTATTAACCACACACACACACACACACACTATCTGTTTCTATGGCAATTATCTACGTGTATCTAATAAGTGTCTTTCCGTCTGTATAAATCTTTATTTTTTGTATAACTGTTTATTTAGCTGCTGATTTGTTCGTGAAAAATGTTTCCAGTACACTCGCTAAAAATGTATTATCTACCTGTATCTAAGTGTCGGTCGGTCTGTCTGCTGGCTTGAGGAACTTCAACAACAACAACAACAACAATGTTTGTATAACTGTTTGTCCCCATATCAGTTAACATTATTAACCCATACAGTTCCTAGGATAGACGGCCTACCTTCTTGGGAAATCTCGAAGTCATGGCAAGGAATTATGTTTCCGAGTTTTCACTCCTCATAAATTTCCAAACAATAATGTTTCAGTGTAGCCTACTCGTTTATTTACTTTTGTGAAGATCGAGTCTCGACTCTATGATGGGGTTGAGCTACTCGTCCTCTGGTTGCATCTATTCTTGGAGGAGTTTGGTCTGAGAGAGAACATTTCTTCATCCTCCTCGGCAGTGTGGCAAGACTCATTGCTTCAGCTTTATCCTGTGTAGCGATATCGTGAGGGTTCTCTGGCAATTAGGGTTACCATGTTATCAATACAATCATGGTAGCACCAAGTACACCTACCCTACCATATTTCATTCCCTTATTATCAATCTCTCTCTCTCTCTCTCTCTCTCTCTCTCTCTCTCTCTCTCTCTCTCTCTCTCTCTCTCTCTCTCTCTCTCTCTCTCTCTCTCTCTTTAATTTCAGAGAGTGAGAGTGTGTGTGTGTGAGAGAGAGGTAATATTGGGTTTGGTTACATTTGTGTGTGAGAGAGAGATAGAGTGTGTGTGTGTGTGTGTGTGTGTGTGTGAAAGAGTGAAAAATAGATATAGTGTGTGTGAGAGATAGAGATAGATAGATAGCTAGATCGTGAGAAAGAGATAGAGAGAGAGACTGTGTGTGAGAGATATAGACTATATATGCGGGAATAGGGGACAGGCTTGGGGTGGGGGGGTTTAGGGGGTGCTGGAATAGGGGACAGGCTGGGGGGGGGGTAAAAAGTCTGTTCTCTACCGCCACACACCCCAAGTATGCCCCATATTCACGCACCCCTCTAAACCCCCCCAAGCCTGTCCCCCTACTCCCGCACCCCCCCACCCCCCCTATCGTAAACAACACACACTAGGGTACACACATACAGTACATACACACACACACACACACACACCGTACACACACACACCGTACACACACACACACACACATACACTCACACATACACACATACACATACACATACACAGACATACACACACACCACCCCCTACCATACAAACACACACACACACTCATACACTAGGTAAGGTAAGGCTTGGGGTACATACACACACACACACACCGTACACACACACACACACACACACACACACACACACACACACACACACACACACACACATACAGTTACACATACACATACACAGACATATACACACACACCCCTACCGTACACACACACACACACCTCATACACTAGGTAAGGTAAGGCTTGGGGTACATACACACACACACACACCGTTCACACACACACACACACACACACACACACACACACACACATACACATACATATACACACACACCCCTACCGTACACACACACACAGGTACACTAGGTAAGGTAAGGCTTGGGGTGGGGGGTTTTGGGGGTGCGGGAATAGGTGGTGGTAGTAGTGGTGATGGTAGTAGTGGTAGTGGTGGTAGTGGTTGATGTAGTAGTAGTAGTGGTGGTGGAGTTTGCATTTGTTCCATATCAGTGTTGTATTATTATATCCTTCGTTTATTTAGAACTCTGTGATCGTGTATGAAAATTGGAGGCTTCTGATTCCTCCTGTCTATGCCAAGAAACAAATAAGTTCCTTACGTATAGTTCCAGAGGGCGGTGGAAGGGCTGCCGCAGGCCGCCAACCCTCCGCAGGAGCTAGCGGCTCTTAGCCGCCCGAAGGGCAGCGGAGCCAGCTAGTATATAGATATGTTGGAAGGTAATACTACCATAACTTACTCGTAGTGGAAATCTGTTGGTCTGGGAAACTCGCTCACTGAAGTTGAAAGGGTTGTGTTGTGATTCAAGTCTTGCTAGTTCCTCCTCACTTATCATATCTCGGTACACTTCAGCCATCAGACGTCGTCCTTCTGTCACCTCATCTACTTCATCTGCAAGGGATAAGAATTTTACTACAGCTTGTCTCTATGCAAGTATATCAAGTCGTTTGTATATTTAGGTACAGAAGGATGCTATCTATATATCATCACCTGGAATCTGTGCTATGATAAACCACTGACTAAGTCTAACAAAGTACAGCCACAATCAAATAACCACCAACACTTTAATTCCATCGTACAAATAAATCAGTATCATATTAAACTATAATCTTGAAACACCTTACGTAAACTCAACCCGCTCAATTATTATTAAGAAGTGCTGCAAAATCATACACGTGTTGTTCTTTATTACCAAGATATTTACTACGATGGAAGGAAAGTGTCGGTGGATATTTGATTGTGGCTGTACAAGGAGAGGACACTGCCACTTGTATAGACCCAGTGCTCATCTCTCTGGGAATAGGAAAGTCAAGAACGAATTTCTCATCCGATGGACAGTAAACAACACGGGACATTCAAGCACAATATGACTCCACTTATCAAGTATGTAATGCAGTAGAAATAGTGATGTAGCCAAGGAATATTAAGTTAGTCAATGAGATAAAGTAATTGAAGATATATTCTGAACTATATAACAAAAATGTAAGGAAAGGAGAATTAGGATGACAATGAACATAGAAAAGGTTATGGGGAGGAACGATAAAGGTTTACACAAATATCAATCTGACCTTTAGTGGTGTTACTGATGAACTCCTGTTGATCTCTGAGAATGACCCGGGATGGCAGCGTGAGGAGGTTGAAGGTGAGATCATCGTCCAATATGTGTTGGTAGATGCCAGAGGTCAGGTCGTACCTCACCTCATTTTGAACACAACCACTTTTTGATGTGAGTCTAATGATGATTTCTGGTTCTCTGGTTCCCTGCTGTTTGTGGAGGGGGTCAATTAAGGGGGTGCGGGAGTAGGGGGACAGGGTTGAGGGGGTGCGGGAATAGTGGGACAGGCTTGAGGGGGTGCGGGAGTAGGGGGACAGGGTTGAGGGGGTGCGGGAATAGTGGGACAGGCTTGGGGGATGCGGGAATAGTGGGACAGGCTTGGGGGGTGCGGGAATAGGGGGGACAGGCTTGGGGGGGGGGGGTAGAAAGCTTGTTCCCTATTCCCGCACCCCCCTAACCCCCCAAGCCTATCCCCCTACTCATACACCCCTTAAGGTCACAATGGGGTAGGAGTGAATTAACAGATTATCTGTTTGTTTACATAATTTTAAATTGGTTGAATTTAATCATTCTTTGGTCACCAGTGTATAATTTAGCTGATGTACAAATTACGTGGGTAAAGTTAAGTCTCTTGGGGTTAAGTGAAAACATTATTTTGAGGTTATGTGAGCTTATGTTATTTAATATATCACCATTTAATTTCATTTACCTGTCCTCAAGTGACTGAAACATTTCATCTCACACTATGGTTAACTCAGTAAAGAAATTTGCAATGTTCACAGTAGATTTCATCCAATACAAGGAATGATTATTATCCAACATGTTTCCTGTATTTGCAAATCTGTGTAAAAAGTCCAGGTCACAGTATCTATCTTCCTGCAAGAAATAACATTGTCAGGATACATACAATAAATGTTTAAATATGATCCGACATAAAAATAGTACAAGTATGAAAAAAGAAAGTAAATAAAAGCAAGAATACATTTTCATCATAATACGTGGGCGGCAATAATTAGTTTATGCTTTCATATCTACATGCAGTTGGTAAAAAATTTAATTAATAAAAGAGATTGCAACATTGAACAATAAATATGTCTTGTGATATGATCTACTTAATTAATTGAGGGGAAAGTTTTGTGTTGGTAAATCTGGAGCAACTGAATCCTCCAAACTATTTCAAGCAACAGAACACCATTATTTTTGTTAATCTGTTCTTGTTTCCTAGCATTCTTTACAGCAATGGTTCCCCAAAACCAATGAGGGTCGCATGGGAGTTCCTGAGGGTCGTGGAATGGCTACAAAAATTAATAAAACATAAAAATAAAGAGAGAGAGAGAGAGAGAGAGAGAGAGAGAGAGAGAGAGAGAGAGAGAGAGAGAGAGAGAGAGAGAGAGAGAGAGAGAGAGAGAGAGAGAGAGAGAGAGAGATTAGAAGTAAAAATAATGCAAACATAATTAGTACTATCATAATCGTGGAATATAAATCGTCTTTTAAATTGGGACAGGAAAATAGTTGTGAATAATATAGTACGATAAAGGAAGTTACCATAGAACAAAACATATAAGAGTATTTATTAATCAGTAACTTATGGTAAAATGTATTAACTTTTTTACAAATGGATAAAACTAAAATAATACTGAAATAATATTTCATCCTTGAGTGTCGCCAGACCAAATTAAATTTGTGTTCAGGGTCACGTCAAAAAAAGTTTGAAAACACTGAGTTGGAGGAATCAAGGCACTCCAGTATTCCAAAAAAGTATTACCCTCTTAAATTATATGATAAATGAAAATTACGTGCAGCCTTCTCTGATGGTTTATCACGTAGCTTTATTGGCTTGAAATACTAACAAAGTAATGTACAGTCGGCCTCAGGCATTCGTATATACACCACTGTTACATCAAGGCTTTCTAACAACTAACAAATGTACTACACTCGTGATACATAATTTCTGACCAGAGTGTGAGGAGCAGAAAGCTTCGAATCGCCTGGTATTGTTCATTTCCCCAACCAGTACACCTATAGAGGCAGAGTTCGAATGCAGGGTATGTATGTGTGTGTGTGTGTGTGTGTGTGTGTGTGTTGCCTGCCGTTCGTCTCTGGTCAGGGACTACGTATACCGAGTGTACTTTAATTTTCATTCACCAAAAGATTCTAGTAATGTTATTTGGGTATCAGTCAGCAGTATAATTGTCCTTACAGCATGTATAGAATAAAGACCACTTTTAACCAATGCTCTGTATACGGATTCCTAAGACCGACTGTACGGTTGGCCACAGGAATTCTTAACACAGGATATTTGGAAAGAGAGATAATTATTCTGGAAGTACTGCAATGAATGTATTACCAAGAGACTCAGTGATTGCTAAATAACAAAACTAATAATAATATTATATTACAGTTACATAGTCTTACATTTTCTGTATCTTGTAAACCCTCGTAAACAACTGAGTGTGTACGAATCTCTGAGGCTTACTGTACCAGGGACTCCTGTGTCCGGCTGAGTTATAATAGTTTGAAAGTAAGCTGAGGCTCAGGTATATTAATTAAATAAAGTATTGAGTTTATATTGAGGGACGAAGAAAGGCTTCAAGATTACGTCACTTGGATAATATAATGTCTTATAGTTTGTAAAGGAATTCGACTTATTATGTCCTGAAGAAACTTGAGAGCATTTACTATCATTATAAGTGCAAGGAGAATATAAGACACTTGGATAAGGAAAGGAAAAGTTAATCATTTGTTCCAAGTAACTATACACACAACAACAACAAAACTCTCGCTACACATTCTGTGCGATACAAAATGACACCACGAATGAAGGTTTTTGATAACAGCCTTCTCACATTGGTATCCCTGCATATGTACAGTCGTGGTCATATATAATCATCCATATAGGGGTAACTCACGTAAGAGTTTGACAGCTTCCCTCTGTTCCTTAAATGATAAACTTTCCATTAAATAGGTTAAGTACCATCTTTTAATTTACTACAAGCAGTTATGCACTACTTAAAACAATAATATCATATGTGAACGTGAAAACATTAGACAGTAAATTGTTTGAGATACCCATATGTGGATGATTATTATTGACCACGACTGTATGTTGTGGCCGTATCTGTTATTAAAAACTTTCATTCGTGGTGTCATTTTGTATCGAGCAGAAGGTGTAACCTTAGCTTTTTTTTGTTGTGTGTAACTTGAATATGATCTAGTTATTTGGACGTAATAATATTAATGTCCAGATGAAACGAGAGCATTTATTATCATTATAAGTGCATGGATAGAATAAGAAACAGTAATTGACACTTTGATAAAGAAAGAAAAGTGAATAATTTGTTTCAAGTAAATAACTGTACACATCATTGCCTCTCTTCCACCCTCATCTTACCTCCCCCTCCTCCAAAAGTCCCTCACGCCTCCTCAGGCGGAGTCTGGGGGCCATTCGAGCCAGCATTGTTTATGGGAAGTCTGTTTTTATCATCAGTCCATGCACAGGGAGACAACCACCACCAAGTGCAAGTTAGTTAAGGACCCTGTGATGCAGTCAGAAAATTGAAGATAAACGAGTCCTTCAAATATTGCCACGAAACACCAACTATATGGAAGGAGCTTGTTTTGTGGTATAGTGAGGAGGAATAAGAAGCCTCCAATTTTCAAACACGATCACAGGGCCCTTAAGTACTGCATATTATTTGTAGTAAGTTATTAGTCACATACCGTACTGGATATTATTTGGGAATTAGTCAAGCGTTTGTCCATAATCACTCCCATTATTTTATTTTATGTTAACTAGTGAGTTAGGGAGGGGGGCGGGGGTGATATCTCCCCAAACTTTAATTTGCGACGGTTGTGAACAATAAAGTCGTTCAAAACACACTATGAAACATTGCATTCTCAAAATTTGTAACATTATTATTTGTAACAAGTTAGTCACAAAACCGTACTGGATATTATTTGTAACAAGTTAGTCACAAAACCGTACTGGATATTATTTGTAACAAGTTAGTCACAAAACCGTACTGGATATTATTTATAACAAGTTAGTCACAAAACCGTACTGGATATTATTTATAACAAGTTAGTCACAAAACCGTACTGGATATTATTTATAACAAGTTAGTCACAAAACCGTACTGGATATTATTTGTAACAAGTTAGTCACAAAACCGTACTGGATATTATTTGTAACAAGTTAGTCACAAAACCGTACTGGATATTATTTATAACAAGTTAGTCACAAAACCGTACTGGATATTATTTGTAACAAGTTTAGGCAATGTGGTAAATGTCATACTTTCCTTTGGCAGAAAAATACTACTTTCGTATTTAAATGGGGTAGTTGTTGTTGAAGTTTCTCAAGCTGTATTGCCTAGCAGCCCCGAAAATGGGGTAGTAAATAGTATTGGTAGTAAATAATATTATAAACAGGTCCCCCTTATTGTGGGTTATAATCTGTTCCTATTTTCTGGCATACTTTGGAGGAATCAAGGAACTCCAATGTACAGCCACAATCTAATAGCGACACTTTCCTTCCATCATGGTAAATATATTGGTAATAAAGAACAACACGTGCATGATTTTGCAGCACCTCATAATAATAATTGAGGGGGTTGTTGAGTTGACGTAAGGTGTTGTTGTATGATTATATTTTGATATGATACTGATCTTTTTGAACGATGGAAGGAAAGTGTCGGTGGATATTTGATTGTACATGTACACACAACAAAAAACTATGGTTACACTCTCTGCACGATACAAATTGACACAACGAATAAAGGTTTTTTATAACAGCCTTCTTCTCACATTGGTATCCCTTCGTATGTACAGTCGTGGTCATATATAATCATCCATATAGGGGTAACTCACGTAAGAGTTTGACAGCTTCTCTCTGTTCCTTAGATGATAAACTTTTCAATAAATAGGTTAACTACCATCTTTTAATTTACTACAAGCAACTACACACTACTTAAAACAATAACATTATATGTGAACGTGTAAACATCAAACAGCAAATTGTTAAAGTTACCCATATGTGGATGATTATTATTGACCACGACTGTATGTTGTGGCCGCATTGTTATTAAAAACTTTCATTCAGGGTTGTCATTTTGTATCGAGCAGAAGGTGTAACAATAATTTTGTTTTTGTGTGTACTAAACGAATACTATCCCCTTAAATACTAAGCTTCGGTGTGTAAAGCCAAATTAATTCCATATACAAGACATTTTGTCATGGGCCATGTATATCAATTATATTATTGTCTAATTGTTCCAGTCACAATGATAAAGTGATATAAAGGAATGCCGAGACATTGTGTGTGTAGTAATAATATTATGTAAAATAATAGGCTGAGAGCATTGAGAAAATAACTTACAGAGTTATGATATGGCTGGCTCAGCCAATAAAATTCCTGGATAAATGGACTCGTGTGATGCAAGTCATATACACGGTGTAGTGTGTCCTTGAACATCCCCGCTAAATTTTAAAGATCAGTTGTACAGTTACAAATTAACTAATATTAGTCTATTTATTTTAAATTGCAAGAAAATCTTAATTTAAGAGGGAGACATTTAATAAGAATGTGAGCACAACATTGTGAGATCAAACATAGAAGTGGTATTGGGATTACTTGTTTACATGTTATAGATGATATCAGGCATATATTATATAAATAAATATATGTTGTTCATGTGCTTATTATTTTGTCTGAGCGAACGTACCGGTAGCACGAGACAATGTTGAACATTTTTATTACTGTCTACAGCCGTGATTTTTAAGGCAATGTGTTTGTCAAGTGTTCGACTAACACTGTAGGGTGTTGGTTGGTTGTCTGGTTGGGAAGCAATAGAGAAGGAAGGTAGGAAGAGTGATGAGATGTTAGTGTTTACATTGGTTGTCAGGTTATGGTGAGGACTGTACACTCGTGATACATAATTTCTGACCAGAGTGTGAGGAGCATAAAGCTTCGAATCGCCTGGTATTGCTCATTTCACCACTCAGTGCACATATAGAGGCTGAGTTCGAATGCAGGGTATGTGTGTGTGTGTGTGTGTGTGTGTGTGTGTTTGTGGTGGCTGCCGTTCGTCTCTGGTCAGGGATTACGTATCACGAATATACTCACTATTCTTAGTTGAAGTTTTGTAAATCTTCAGTCGCTCATTTCTTCACATATTTTTATAGGATATTGCTGATTTTTTTTTCTAACTCGAATCCATTCCCAATTTTTTGTCGGTGACATTCAAGGACATAGAGACTAATAGGCAACCTTTTTTAAATGTTGGAATACTACGCTGTGTGAAGATCAGCGTGTATTACATTTAGCATCAATGTCCCAACAATACCGAATAACTTACCAAAGGAAAGAATAAATTCACCAGTTAGGGAATCACATTGCTATCCAGTCAATATTTAAAGCTGGACCAGAGTTTATGAAGAAATCACAAAAATAAAGTTTCATCTTTATAAGTAAGCTACAAAGCATTTAATATAAACAACAACATAATTATTGACCAACTACATAATAATATCATGTACAGTTGGACACATGAATGGGTGGTACAGCCCAAGTGAAAGATGGTCAATTTCTCCCCATATTAAGTTCCTTAGTGCCAAATAGGAGACATTAGGGGCAGAAGTCAGTAATGAGGATGGTAATAAAAAGCAAGTACCTGATAATAGACACTGGTGACTCAAATGGGACAAGTATCTTTCACCTGGGCTGTACCACCCATTCCTGTGTCCAACTGTACTTTGGTCTGAGAGTAACGACCAAAATCCAGATGTTCTTCATAATATCCGATCCTGATTGATTAAGGTATTGTATGTTGTTTAGTAAAGAAAGCATATATAGCTACTTATAATGTACCATAGTGTAGTTTTATTATACAGGCAAATTAGAATGACAACTTTTTGTATTTTATATATATATATATATATATATATATATATATATATATATATATATATATATATATATATATATATATATATATATATATTCATTTCATTGCAAAGCGACAAGGTGTTTATAAAGTCAACTTACATATTATTCATCTATTTTAACGAACAAACAATAAACAAAGGCTTCTTGAGTAGCCTATACTCAATTAAAACACAATGATATTTACCGACGAAGTTTGACTAAAAAACAGCGTTATTTGAAAGATAATAATATGTATAATGTATAGTAATGTTCATAGTTATTAAAAACAGCAGCACCGCATACCAGGAATAGCAGATTTTAAATAGCAAAGGAAGAAACAACATATTTTTAAGCCAAATTACAGTACCATGGTGTAATGTAATGGAACTAATGAAAATAAACAAATATGTGTCAGTAGTGAAAGTTAGCCTATTATTCAATGCGCATTTCATGTATGTTTGTATTACCATTAAATGAAATAACTACACTAATATAGCGAGTTTTGAGTTACACATGTAATACATTTTTTAGCAGGTCAGATTTGCTGGTAGTTTAAGGGTGGTGCGGGAATAGGGGGACAGGCTTGAGGGGTTGGGGGAATAGGGGGAAAGGCTTGAGGGGTTGTGGGAGTAGGGGACAGGCTTGGGGGAGTTTAAGGGGATGGGGGAGTTTAAGTTGTTGCGGGAGTAGAGGACAGGTTTGGAGGGGGAGGGGTTTGAGGGGTGCAGGAGTTGGGGGACAGGCTTGGGGGGGCTAGGGAGGTGCGGGAATAGGGGGACAGGCTTGAGGGGGCTAGGGAGGTGCAGGAATAGGGGGACAGGCTTGGGAGGGCTAGGGAGGTGCAGGAATAGGGGGGCAGGCTTGGGGGGGGCTAGGGAGGTGCAGGAATAGGGGGACAGGCTTGGGGGGGCTAGGGAGGTGCAGGAATAGGGGGACAGGCTTGAGGGGGCTAGGGAGGTGCGGGAATAGGGGGACAGGCTTGAGGGGGCTAGGGAGGTGCAGGAATAGGGGGACAGGCTTGGGAGGGCTAGGGAGGTGCAGGAATAGGGGGGCAGGCTTGGGGGGGGCTAGGGAGGTGCAGGAATAGGGGGACAGGCTTGGGAGGGGTTTGAGGGGTGCAGGAATAGGGGGGCAAGCTTGGGAGGGTTTAGGGTGTATAGGAGTAGGGGACAGGCTTGTAAGGGGTTTTAGTTAGGGGGTAGCAGAAATAGGGGAAAGGCTTTCTACCCACCCCAAGCCTGTCCCCCTATTCCCACACGCATCCCCTACTCCCGCACCCCCTTATTTAATATATTTTCATTAAACGACTGACGGGGGGGATGGACGGAGGGGGGGGGGGCATCAGAAACAGTCACACCTGAATATGAAGTAAAATATGAGAACGTAAAAAAAAAACATAATAAAAAACTTTCTCCCTGGCACATAATTGGCTTCATTCCTTAATCTGGTTCATATTTCTTCCCCTTTCTCGTTATTATATACTGCGGCAACAACCCACTAACTAATATTTTTGACTTACCATTTGTTTTACTTGTTTACTGAAGAATTACGAACCTTTTTTACTTGTGTTATAATATTTTCCGATTTTTTTTATTGCAATAAATGATAAAAAAATTGAAAGTCACGATTATAGACGGTATTATTATTATTATTATTATTAGTTAAGGGCGTGTGGGACTAGAGGGACAGGCTTGGGGGGGATTTAGGGGAGTGCAGGAGTAGGAGACAGGCTTGGGGTGGGGTTTAGGGGGTGCGGGTATAAGGGGACAGACTTTGGTGGGGACTTAGGGGAGTGCAGGAGTAGGGGACAGGCTTGGGGTGGGGTTTAGGGGGGTGCATGTATAAGGGGACAGGCTTTGGGGTGGGATTTAGGGGGGTGCGGGAATAGGGGACAGGCTTTCTACCTCCCCAAGCCTGCCCCCGACTCCCGCACCCCTTTAATGAATGCAATTAATATATTGAATTATATTAATAAATAGCCTACCGTAACAAACTGCTACACAAATTAATATGGGCAGGAAAGGAGATGATTTTATAAACCTAATATTAATAGAGCTTATAATTATAAAAGTGAGAAAAATAATTAAGTGATGATAGGTATTATAGCCAACACACACTGTTTATTATTGTTATTATTATTATTATTATTATTATTATTATTATTATTAAACGTCTTAATAAGTAAGTCTGCATTATAACTTACATACATTTGCATACATACACTTATCTCACTAAGCATTACAAGTAGACAACACAGAAGGACACTACATTGTTTATTATGCATCCAAACACAACACAACACAACACAACACAACACAACACAACACAGGGTCACAACACAACACAACACAAGACAACACAACACAACACAACACAGGGTCACAACACAAGACAACACAACACAACACAACACAACACAACACAGGGTCACAACACAACACAACACAAGACAACACAACACAACACAACACAGGGTCACAACACAACACAACACAACACAACACAACACAGGGTCACAACACAACACAACACAACACAACACAACACAACACAACACAACACAACACAACACAACACGGGGTCACAACACAACACAACACAACACAACACAACACAACACAACACAACACAACACAACACAACACAACACAACACAGGGTCACAACACAACACAACACAACACAACACAACACAACACAACACAACACAACACAACACAACACAACACAACACAACACAACACAACACAGGGTCACAACACAACACAACACAACACAACACAACACAACACAACACAACACAACACAACACAACACAACACAACACAACACAACACAACACAACACAACACAACGCAACACAACACAACACAACACAACACAACACAGGGTCACAACACAACACAACACAACACAACACAACACAACACAACACAACACAACACAACACAACACAACACAACACAACACAACACAACACAACACAACACAACACAACACAACACAACACAACACAACACAACACAACACAACACAACACAACACAACACAACACGGGGTCACAACACAACACAACACAACACAACACAACACAACACAACACAACACAACACAACACAACACAACACAACACAACACAACACAACACAACACAACACAACACAACACAACACAACACAACACAACACGGGTCACAACACAACACGGGGTCACAACACAACACAACACAACACAACACAACACAACACAACACAACACAACACAACACAACACAACACAACACAACACAACACAACACAACACAACACAACACGGGTCACAACACAACACAACACGGGGTCACAACACAACACGGGGTCACAACACAACACAACACAACACAACACAACACAACACAACACAACACAACACAACACAACACAACACAACACAACACAACACAACACAACACAACACAACACAACACAACACAACACAACACAACACAACACAACACAACACAACACAACACGGGTCACAACACAACACGGGGTCACAACACAACACAACACAACACAACACAACACAACACAACACAACACAACACAACACAACACAACACAACACAACACAACACAACACAACACAACACAACACAACACAACACGGGGTCACAACACAACACAACACAACACAACACAACACAACACAACACAACACAACACAACACAACACAACACAACACAACACAACACAACACAACACAACACAACACAACACAACACAACACAACACAACACAACACAACACAACACAACACAACACAACACAACACAACACAACACAACACAACACGGGGTGGGGTCACAACACAGTCGAATCACACCCTAAGTTACATTACACTACATTATCATGCTATCCCTCTTCATCCCTGAGTAACACACTATAGTACCCAACATATTTTCTTTATTATCTAAACAAGGAAATTGTGTGGCACGAAGATCACGCTATGTGTACTGCAGTCCAAAATGGCCGCCTGAGCATTATATATATATATATATATATATATATATATATATATATATATATATATATATATATATATATATATATATATATATATATATATATATATATATATATATATATATAATAATAATAATAATAATAACACGTAAAATTTATAAAACTCGCACCACTAAAATATCTGCCGGTGCGACAAGCTCTCTCTCTCTCTCTCTCTCTCTCTCTCTCTCTCTCTCTCTCTCTCTCTCTCTCTCTCTCTCTCTCTCTCTCTCTCACTCTCTCTCTCTCTCTTTTATCAGGGTGGACAATGGCAGTATCACTAGAGCGTTGAATCCGCTGATATCAAGTCAGTTTCTTCTGAGTAGATTCACACTATTATTTTCATAAGTGTACATGTTTGATACAGTTCAATACATCAAGGGCTGTAGCGTAGTCTGAAAATTGGAGGTATACGAGTCCTTCAAACATTGCCACTAAACACACACTCCTCTATGGAAGGAGCTTGTTTAGTGGTATATTCAGATGGAATCATACACGATTACAGGGTCCTAACCTCTCATATGAATAGTATTATAATTATGGCTGCAGGCATAAACAAAGAAACCGTCTATATGTATTAAAGATCAGATAATAATGATATTGTTGAGTAGTATTTTCATTATTATGCATATTATGTATTGATATTAAATAGGAATACTAAGTACGACTCGTTATACGTAATTTCTGACCAGAGTGTGAGGAGTAGAAAGCTTCGAATTGTTTGGTATTGCTTATTTGCCCACCCAGTGCACATATATAGGCTGAGTTCGAATGCAGGGTATGTGTGTATGGTGCCTGCCGTTCGTCTCTCGTCAGATATTACGTATCACGAATGTACAGTCATTATAAAAATCATGCACGAAAAACATGTGGTCAGTATCAGACGTATTTGTCATAAACAGAGACTAAACTCAAAATATCTCTCTCTTGATGTTGACTAAACTGACGCTCAATATGATACCGCCGTAAGCCAGGTGTGTGCCAGGGAACAATTTACAAGTTTATGAGTTGGGAAAGTCTTGAGGAAGGAAGATTAGAAAGATTAATAAGTCTCTAAGATCGTCGCTTGTTTTTTAAGGGGAGATTCTCTTGTTGGTGAATTGGAAGGTCTGTGAATTGGGGGATGCAGGAATAGGGGTGCAGGCTTAGGGGGGTTTAGGGGGTTCCAGGGTGTTTTGTGTGGGTCGAGGGTTAGAGGGACAGGCTTGGAGGGGTTTGGGGGGGTGCTGGAGTAGGGGATAGGCTTGGGGGTGCTAGGGGTGCTGGAGTAGGGGAGATGCAGGCTTGGGGGAGTTAGGGGGTGCGGGAATAGGGGACAGATTTCTACCCACCCCAGGACTGTCCCCCCATTTCCGCATCCCCCAAGCCTGTCCCCTATTCCCGCACCCCCTTAATTAAGCTTTTTAATGACATGCAGATCTTTATATCACAATTCAAATTAATGATGTTGTTGTTGTTGTTGTTGTTGTTGTTGTTTTGTTACAGTACGATGTGTTGTTGTTCAATATGTCGGATTTTACTGTAAATTTATACCCAAAGTTTGGTTTACGCTTTATAACACTGAAGGGGGAAGTTTTGCATTGGTAAATCTGGAGTAATGAATCCTCCAAACTATTCCAAGCAACAGAACACCATTAGTTTTGCTCTTCTGGTCCTGTTTCCTGGCATACTTTGGAGGAATCAAGGCACTCCAATGTACCAAAAAGAATTACCACCTTAATAGCAATGCATAAGGAGGGAAGCATAATACATGAAAATAATTTAGAAGGCAAATCTGTATTCAACGAAGACAATTTTCACAGTATCAAAGCCTTTAATAATACTGCAGTAATTGTCAAGATATATATAGTGAAAGAATAATAATGATTCGTACCAAGATATATATATATATATATTTATTTATGTATAAAATTAATTCAATATAGTTCCTTCCTCTGCAAGTCATTTATGAAACCCTGTGATGTGGTAAATAAATTGGTGGTAAATGAGTCCTTCAAATATTGCCACGAAACACCAATTATAAAGTAGGACATCGGGTCGATTCCACAGTGGTATTCGTTTGTAAGCTTCCTAACCAACCACAATTTTAAGGCTTCACTATTTTCAAAAAGCTGAGTATCCGTATTCACAAAATCTATTAAAACAGTAATAATGATGATCAATGTATTAGTTTATACACCAATTTCATTAAATAATTCACCCATAAGTCATTAATTAAGGGGGAAGTTTTGTTTAGGTAATTCTGGAGCAACTGAATCCTCCAAACTACTCCAAGCAACAGAACACCATTATATTTGTCCATCTGGTCCTGTTTCCCGGCATGTTTTGGAGGAATCAAGGCACTCCAATGTACCAAAAAAGAACTACCACCTTAACTCGACTAACATTCTTTCGTTAGTGTGCTTACAAACCACTACCAACCCTTTGGGTTTTTTTTCGTGGTATAGTCAGGAGGAATCAGGAGCCATCAGTTCTCACACACACATTCACAGGGTCCATAATTAATACACACACACTCTCACTCTCTCACACTCTCTTACACTTTCTCTCACACTCACTCTCTCTCTCTCTCTCTCTCTCTCTCTCTCTCTCTCTCTCTCTCTCTCTCTCTCTCTCTCTAATTAGTCATATTGATCACACATGCTTAATTAAAAACGAAAAGCTTATAATAATAACAATCAACCAATAATTTAGGGTTTAGAAGTGAAAATTTAGCCGAACACACATGCACACATTTTAACCCCAAACATGTCAAGCGTAAATAAAGACATTTTTTTTAATATAAGGATTAATCAATCAATACCTTCTTGACCATACCAACGAAGCCTCTTAAGTTCCTCATCTTCTTTCCAGCTTTATCTATAGAGTGAGAAAATGACTGGAGTAAAGATTTAGTTAGTTAAGGGAAGCAGCAACCTTTTGTGTTCCATTTGGAGTCCAAACTCAGCTCTAAAACACATCCCCTGTATAATTCCATAGGGAGGGGTTCTGTTTCCTGGCATAGTTTGGAGGAATCAGTAGCCTTCCCATTTCCCATCATAGGTTACTCCCTTTAACTAATGAAGACTAATAAAATAATAAGTAGAAGGCATTATAAATAACAAATCAATATTTTTACATCTGGAAAAGAAACACATTCATTACTTGTTATAAAGAACATGAACAATTATGTATTAAGAGTAATTGGGAGTAGGGGACAGGCTGAAGGGGGGTTTAGGGGGGTGAGGGAGTAGGGGGACAGGCTTGGGGGGAATTATTGAGGTGCGGGAGTAGGGGAAGGGCTTGGGACGGTTTAGGCGGTCTGGGGGGGGGGGGGGGTTGGGGGTTGCAGGAGTAGAGGGACAGGCTTGGGGGGTGTTTATGGAGGTACAGTCTCCTCCACTCCCGCTTTCACCAGTTCAGCGTTGCCATCGTATATACCAGGCATCGTGTGAGCTACCAGTTCTCACTCTCACATCCGAAATACCTGACATCAACCCTTACTCTTACTGGCAGGTGTTTCGGATGTGAGAGTCGGAACTGGTAGCTCACACGATGCCGGGTATATACGATGGCAACGCTGAACTGGTGAAAGTAGGAGTGGAGGAGACTGTACAGAAGTAGGGGACGGGCTTGGGCGGGTTTTTAACTAAATACGGTCACCAAGGCGAAGATATATCCTTCTGTCAAACAGCAGCAAATGGCTGCTGCTGCTGCCGACATAAAATGTGGTACATTTTAAGTGAACAGTTTTGTGCAAATACAAACTGCTACACAAGAATTATGAACAGATATTCCAACAATAATTCCATGCGTCTTCCTCTTTTAGCTCGTTGGTATGTATGGCTGGACAACACTATAACAACACGAAATGTTTGTCCGAAAACATTGAGCGTGTGAAGCAGTAGTGATAATATTTATAATATTATTAATATAACGATAATAATAAAATACTGATGGTGGGGAACATAGGGGCAGGTAGGCAGGCTGGTATTGGTGGGTAGGTATATAGGGGTGTAGGACTGGGTGGCGGGTTGGTTGGTAGGCAAGGAATTACAGGAAACATTATTTTTACCTTCTGTACGCTTATTTTCCCCACACCACGAATTTCACGCCACCTCCCCAATGAAGCAGACAATTCTCCTTCAGCATAAATTTAACATTTTTGTTTTCTCTCTCAAAATTATGTTATGCAAGTTATTCTCCTCAGCAGAGTTTTGGCAGGTAGCCTTAATTAAGGGAGAAGTTTTGTGTTGGTAAATCTGAAGCAACTGAATCCTTCAAACTATTCAAAGCAACAGAACACCATTATCTTTGCTCCTCTGGTCTTGTTTCCTAGCATACTTTGGAGGAATCATGGCACTTCAATGTACCAAAAAAAGAATTAGCACCTCACCGGGAGATTCTATTGTTGGTAGATTGGAAGGTCTCTGATTCTTCCAAACTATGTCAGAAAACAGACGCCCCCAAATGGTACTAATAAGAGATCTGTTGTTTCGTGGCATAGCTTGCAGGAACCACATACCTTACATAATAATTATTACCAACGTAAGGGGCGGACACAGTGTTGGTAAACCCAGAACAAATTATTCCTCCAAACTATTCCAAGCAACAGGCCACCATTATTTTTGTTCTTCTGGTCCTGTTTCCTGTCATACTTTGGAGGAATCAAGGCACTCCAATGTATGTACAGCCACAATCAAATAACCACCGACACTTTCCTTCCATCGTGCTAATAAATCAGTATCATATCAAAATATAATCAATCACATAACACATTACGTTAACTCAACCCCATCAATTATTATTATGAGGTGCTGCAAAATCATCATACACGTGTTGTTTTATATTACAAGATCTTTACTACGATGGAAGGAAAGTGTTGGTGGATATTTGATTGTGGCTGTACCAAGAAGTATAATCTCCCCTGATAGTGACTGACGTGTATAAATAAGGTGTCGTCATCTAGTGGGACAGAAGAGAAGCTACGGTACCAACATCACCACGAAGCTCCACTGTCTCATCTGGTGCGACACCCAATAATCTAGGGGCCTTGCAAGAGTCACGGGCTACTGACAGCCTACAGCCCCGAGGTTGAGGTATAGAAAAAAAAAAATGTGAGGCATACAGGTAAAATTACAGTCTGATACAACAACACAAGCCACAAAAGCAATATTCAGAATCCTGCGATACAAATTGTTTCTCTAGATCAAACTGAAACACACAATCATTTTTCCCATTCCCTCCCGCCATTCACCCAGCCAGACAAGGGATCAATCATAACCCTCAATTTACACGATTTGAATGACGTGTGAATATTGGGTCTTTTTGCATACCAAACAGAGGGTGATATTAGACCCTTACAGTGATGTTATTTTAGGATATGATAATCTCTCTCTCTCTCTCTCTCTCTCCCTCTTTCTCTCTCTCTCTCTCTCTCTCTCTCTCTCTCTCTCTCTCTCTCTCTCTCTCTCCACATAAAACTGAGAAACTGAAATACACACATTAAGAAAAAAGGAAGATGAAGGATTATTATTATTATTATTATTATATTTGCACGAAGATATATATATACCGGTATATTATATATAAATTTCTATTATTCTTCATAATATACAATAAAAAAAACTTTAGCCAAGATATATATACATACACCTTAATAGTGCTAAACCCAGGGAAAGATATACAGCAGGTATGTATGTATGTATGAGAGAGAGAGAGAGAGAGAGAGAGAGAGAGAGAGAGAGAGAGAGAGAGAGAGAGAGAGAGAGAGAGAGAGAGATACCCAAATATTATGACCCTCCTTTATTAAGTATATGTATGTATAAAGTATGTATAATAATAAATACACAGGGCTAATTACTCAGTCAGCAAGGTTAATATTATTCCTTAACTTCTTCAATCTTATTACCTTGCGATCATACTATACTCTGTTAAAAAACTTGTGTTCCATTTTCCTCTATTTATCTATCTCTATTTCTATCTATATCTTTCTATCTATATCTATTTCTATCTATATCTTTCTATCTATCTCTATCTGTCTCTATTTCTATCTATCTCTTATCTGTCTATCTATCTATCTATCTATCTATCTATTTCTATCTATCTAAGCATAAGAGGCCAGCGGAACACAAGTTTTGAACAGACTATAGTTAGATTATTACATGTGGTCGGGTTATTTAATTGTCATATTAAATTACTGCAAAGGAAAAGTGATGAGAGAATGTCAAATTATTATGATACAATTCTAACTCTCTTTGCCCTTTTGAATATTTATGATGGGTGAAGTGGGTGATGGGTGAAGTGGGTGATGGGTGAAGTGGGTGATGGGTGAAGTGGGGGATGGGTGAAGTGGGTGATGGGTGAAGTGGGGGATGGGTGAAGTGGGTGATGGGTGATGGGTGAAGTGGGTGATGGGTGATGGGTGAAGTGGGGGATGGGTGATGTGGGGGATGGGTGAAGTGGGGGATGGGTGAAGTGGGTGATGGGTGAAGTGGAGGAAGGGTGAAGTGGGGGATGGGTGAAGTGGAGGATGGGTGAAGTGGGTGATGGGTGAAGTGGGGGAAGGGTGAAGTGGGGGATGGGTGAAGTGGGGGATGGGTGAAGTGGGTGACTGACTGAATAATGTGATAAAAGGCTGCATGTAATTGTAGCAACTATATTTTATCTGGTACAGTCAGTATATTCTACATTATTATAAAGTGAAAATTGTTGTGTTTCTTTTTAATCTTTTTTCTCCCAGACAAGGCAAGGTACCGCCACTAATACCTTGTAATCCTTTAATGAGTTTGATGAATGTGAGACAACGCAGACCCTCCCTACTCTTTGATGTTATTATATTCTGTAATGATCTTTGTTAAGGGGGTACGGGAGTAGGGGACAGGCTTGGGGGGGGGGGGTATGGGTGGTGCGGGAATAGGGAGACAGGCTTGAGGGATGCTGGGACGGGGGGGGAGGGGGTGCGGGAATGTACCGGTTAAACTACATAATAATAATAAATAACCTACATATAATTGAAGGTTTCTAAATCCTACAAACTATACCATTAAATATGTTATGCCTCAGTATACGGTTAAGGGGGTGCGGGAATAGGGGGACAGGCTCGGGAGGGTTTGGGGGGTGCGGGAATAGGGGGACAGGCTCGGGAGGGTTTGGGGAGTGCGGGAGTAGGGGGGACAGGCTCGGGAGGGTTTGGGGGGTGCGGGAGTAGGGGGACAGGCTCGGGAGGGGGGGGGGGGGGGTTGGGGGGGGGCGGGAGTAGGGGGACAGGCTCGGGAGGGTTTGGGGGGTGCGGGAGTAGGGGGGACAGGCTCGGGAGGGTTTGGGGGGTGCGGGAGTAGGGGGACAGGCTTGGGGGAGGTTTAGGAGGGAGCGGGAATAGGGGACAGACTTTCTACCCACCCGAAGCCTGTCCCCCTATTCCCGCACCCCTAAGTCTGTCCCCTACTCCCGCACCCCCTACGTTAGGAATCAGGTAGTGCCTCCTGCTCTATATATCTACAAAAGACTACAGTGTATAATTACACCCGTAGTTTAAAAAAAATTGAGGGCCCTTACTGGAGCTCTATGAACCCTCCAAACTACTCCAGGCAACAGATTCCCTATTCAAAACACTGAAACGTTTTGTGACCTGGATTATTTGGAGGGTTCATAGAGCTCCAGTAAAGGCCCTCAAATGTTTTAAAACTACGGGCCTTATCCTTCAATCTTGTCTTTAATTAAGGGGGAAATACAGTGTTGGTAAATCTGGAGCAACTGCATGAATCCTCCAAACTATTCCAAACAACAACAGAACACCATTAGTTTTGCTCTTCCGGTCCTGTTTCCTAGCATATTTTTGGAGGAATCAAGGCACTCCAATGTACTAAAAAAGAATTACCACCTTAAGGGGATAGTACAGTCAACCTCAGGAATTCGTATACACCACTGTGACACCAAAAACAAATTATATATCCCTTTATGATAGCAGCCCAGAACCTCGTGGCAATCTCTTCTCCCTTAATTCCCTTTCCGTTCCTTGCGTGGGTGGATGTATTTTTGGCCACAAAGTTCGATGTAAAATCTCAGAGCAGCAGGGCAGGTCAATACACGCTATAATCTTCCTCCTGACTCTGTCGCCCTTCCCCATGGCAAATACCCGTAGTTTTAAAACATTTGAGGGCCCTTACTGGAGCTCTATGAACCCTCCAAATAATCCAGGCCACAAAACGCTTCAGTGTTTCGAATAGGGAATCTGTTGCCTGGAGTAGTTTGGAGGGTTCATAGAGCTCCAGTAAGGGCCCTCAAATGTTTTAAAACTACGGGTGAAAGAGATGAATGAAGAGATGGAGAAGAATCTGAAGTAAAGAAATTTTAGAAGAATATGAAAAAATAAAAAGGAGAGCGAACGTTGATGAGAGAAAGGTGAAGAGAGGAAGACGAAGAACATGCAGATAAATGAAGGGACTGACGAAACATTGGGTGAGAGATTTGGTCTTAAATTAAGCATCCTATTAACATTGGGTGAGAGATTTGGTTGGAAAGGAGTCTTAAATTAAGTATCATATTACCATTTCTATAGTCTATCAAAAGTATAAATATATAAACAAGTAAATAAATAAATAAATATATAAAATGTATATATAACCTCAATGTGTGGAAGACATTTTTTTTTTATTTATCCCAAGCTTTCTGTTGACTGTCTATTAAAAAAAAGGGTGCGTTTTGGGCGTGTTGTTTTTGTTGTTGTTAATATTTATCTCTTCGGAAAGATCATCATCGTTGCTGAATAACGGATATGAACAAGATTATTTAATGGGAGAGTATATTTTTGTTACATTTGTCTTGATTCCTCCAAATTATGCCAGGAAACAAAACCAGATGAGCAAACAAAATAATGGGGTTTGTTCTGTTGCTTGAAATAGTTTGGAGGAATCAGTTGCTCCAGATTTACCAACACTGTACTTCTCTCCTTAATTAATTAAGGATGTAATTCACTTTTGGTACATTGGAGTGTCTTGATTCCTCCAAAGTATGCCAGGAAACAGGAACAGATAATAATAATGGTGCTTGTTCTGTGGCTTGAAATAGTTTGGAGAATTCCGCAGTTGTGCCAGATTTACCAACACCACAAAATATCCCCCTTAACCCAGGGCTTCCAGACAGACAGACAGTATCAATCATGAAGGTTTGCTGTGATTGCTCTGCTGACCTCTGCATGGGGATATAAACTTTACGGGATAAGAAGGTTGACATTTGCTCTCTATACTGTAGATGGGAAGGCAGGTAAACAGTCAACCATCATCCCCTCTACACTCTGCCTCACATGTCCTACCCCCACCATGCAAGTCACAGGGATTTGATTTATATGCTTTTATGGGGGTGCGGGAATAGGGGGACAGATTTGGGGGGGGGGGGGAATAGGGGGGTAGGCTTTGGGTTTTTTGGGGGACAGGCTTAGGGGGGTGCGGTTTTTTTTGGGGGGAGGTGCGAGAGTAGGACAGGCTTGAGAGGGGGTTAGAGGTGTGAGAGAATATATGAAAGGCTTTCTACCCACCCCAAGCCTATCCCCCTATTCCCGTACCCCCCATCCCCCTCCCCCCAAGCCTGTCCCGTACTCCCGCACCCCCTTTAGGACCTTGTGATCGATCGCTTATGAGACTCGGTGGCTTCTGATTCCTCTAAACTATGCCACGAAACATACAATGATAATTATTCCCTATTAGTTACACTGAGGAGGTCTGTTTTCTGGTATAGTTAGGACGAATCAAGTAGCCTTCTAATTCATCAACAACAGAATCTTCCCTTAAGAGTCAATATTGTAATATTTATTGTAATTAACTTGTTAGTAAGTTGGTTGATCACATAGAGACGATGATTTACTACATGTAGTTGAGATCACCTTAAGGGACCCTGTGATGTAGTCTGAAATTGGTGTTATACGAGTCCTCCAAATATTGCCACGAAACACCACCACCTATATGGAAGGAGCTTGTTTCATGGCGTGGTCAGGAGGAATCAGAAGCCTCCAGTGTTCATACATGATCACAGAGTCCTTAATGTACAGTCGGCGGCAGAAGTCTTATCGCCTCACCTGCTTCACCGAGACGTCCAGTGTTCATGGACTCGAAAAATACGCATGTTTTCTACACCTAATAATCTCGAGTCTATGAACATCACGTGCCTCGGTGAAGCAAGTGAGGCGACAGGACTTTTGCCGCCGACTGTACAGCCACAATCAAATAACCACCAACACTTTCCTTCCATCGTGCAAATGAATTAGTTTTATCATATCAAAATATAATCATACAACATTTTACGTCAACTCAACCCCGTCAACTATTTTTATGAGGTGCTGCAAAATTATACACGTGTTGTTCTTTACTACCAAGATATTTACTACGATGGAAGGAAAGTGTCGGTGGATATTTGATTGTGACTGTAGCACAAACAACCAAACTCCAAACAGTCGAAGAAAGGGAGAGCGAAAATCTACGAGACAAAGAAAATGATGAGTTGAAAGCCATATAAACAAAGAAACAAAATAGCAATTGGTAGATAAAAAACAGGTACAGTAGGTTGATATAGATGTAAAGTCATGGTCTAATGTACTGCAACCTGGTGAATAAAAGCGAGCTATTTGAGTTAATTTTATGAACCAAAATTGCACACACCAACAGCTATAGTTTCGGATCATTTTTCGAAGCCATCTCATTGGAAGGTGTTGCAGTACATTAGACCATGACTTTACAGGCATATTAGTCAAGTCTGGAAGAGTATATTTCATAGGGAAAATTAGAGCCAATCAGAGCTCGAGCTGGCAGATGTTTCGGATGCAAGAGTCGGAACTGGTAGCTCACATGTTGGCAACACTGAACTGGTGAAAGTGGGAGTGGAGGAGACTGTACACTCGCAATCCAAAATATGTATTGGACCAGGCTTGCTTGGAATAGTCTGATCGAGTATTTTGCGAGTTCAAGCAAATATCAAAACAGGATAAGCGTTGTAATTGGTTCACTAGTATGTCAAAACTTGTGTTCCATTTTCCTCTATCTATCTGTCTCTATTTCTATCTATATCTTTATATCTATATCTATTTCTATCTATATCTTTCTATTTCTATCTATCTCTTATCTGTCAATCTATCTATCTATCTATTTCTATCTATCTAAGCATAAGAGGCCAGCAGAACACAAGTTTTGAACAGACTATAGTGTGTCAAATGATTCGAAACTTCAACAAGACCTGGATACATATATTGGATTGCGAGTGTACAGACACGAGCACTGATAAGTATACAGCTTTGGTTGAAGCTTTGAACAGTCTGTCAATTCACGAACAAACTAATTCCAATGGAGATTTTATTGTGTATTTATTTACTGTCTCAAAGGTATTCGAAGCACACCAGTATACGTATTAGTACTCGCGACTGTACAGAAACACATAGACTGATTATACTGACAGACAGACAGACAAACAAACAAAGATAAAAGACTGGCATGGAATATAAGCCGCTTGTATTGGACTGAAGATGACCGACAGGAAAATAATGCTGTTTACACTTTATTGATTGGTACTATATCCCAGTGACAGGAATCATTATGGAGGAACTACACACACACACACACACACACACACACACACATTAGAATGAACGAACAATATCCTAATGTAAAGGGGTGCGAGAATAGGGGACAGGCTTGGGGGGGACTGTTGAGCGCGGGAATAGGGGGACAGGCATGGGGTGGGTTGAAAGCCTGTCCCCTATTCCCGCATCCCCCTAACCCATCCCCCAAGCCAGTCCCCCTACTCCTACCCTCCCTCAAAAAAAAAACCACACACCCCTAAACCCCCTTACAAGCCTGTCCCCCTATTCCCGCACCCCCTTTAGGTGGTAATTCTCTTTTGGTACATTGGAGTGCCTTGATTCCTCCAAAGTATGCCAAGAAACAGGACCAGAAGCGAAAAATTAATAGTGTTCTGTTGCTTGGAATAGTTTGGAGGATTCAGTTACTCCAGATTTACCAACATAAAACTTCCCCCTTAACTAAAATGAAAATGAGATTTGTAATAAGAGATCATTTTAAATCTGGAGCAACCAAACTATTCCAAGCAACAGAACACCATTATTTGTGTTCATTTGGTCCTGTTTCCTGGCATACTTTGGAGGAATTATGGCACTCCAATGTAAAGTCATGGTCTAATATTGTACTGCAACACCTTCCAATGAGATGGCTTCGAAAAATGATCCGAAACTATAGCTGTTGGTGTGTGCAATTTTGGTTCATAAAATTAACTCAAATAGCTCGCTTTTATTCACCAGGTTGCAGTACATTAGACCATGACTTTACCAAATGTATATTCTCTCCGTAAAAGACTGGGACTGTATTTTACTTCAAGTTTAGGCAATAATTTCTACATTAATCGCCTGTGGACAATCATCACTCCAACTGACCATTAAAACATTTGTAAAACTAAGATATAAATATGAGAATTTGGCTCCAAGGGTCGATTCCACAGTGGTTTGTTTTGGTTGGTAAGCTCGCAAACGAAAGAATGTTTGTCGTGTAAATCCCTTATGGGTGAATTATTTAATGAATTTGGTGAGTAATCTATACAGTGATCATTATTATCTAACTGTTGGATAGATATTGTGAATGTGGATACTCACCTTTTGCAAAATAATGAAGCCTTACAAGTGTGGTTGGTTGGTTGGGGAGCTAACAAACCAATACCACTGTGGAATCAACCCCAAGTCAGGTAAGGCTAGTATCACGCCATAATATAGCGAGTGGTGCGTGCCGTGCGTGTAATAGGATAATACAGCAGCTTACCTTTCCCTACCCCATGCAACCCATTATCATAATGACTCTCCATGCCCGCGAAAACAGATTTATCGGTTACACGATTTGATTAAGGGTGTGTGGGAGTAGGGGACAGGCTTGGGTTTTTTTGGGGGGTGCGGGAGTAGGGAGACAGGCTTAGGGAGGTTAGGGGGGGTGCGGGAATAGGGGAACAAGCTTTCTACCCCCTCCCCCCCAACCCACCCCAAGCCTGTCCCCCTACTCCCGCACCCCCCAACCCAAAACCTGTCCCCCAATTCCCACGCCCCCTTAAACTAATGCCTAATACCAAGACTAGTAACAGTGTGTGAAAGTAAGTACAAGTACCACCACTTATGTCTGGTTGTATTATCCAGTTTACAAATAGACTTTAACTTGTGGGAACTGTTCTCCCTGGCAGGAGTTTATATACAAGTTCTGGGTGGCAGTGGGTAGGTTAGATTAGGTTGGGTTGGGTTGGGTTGGGTTGGGTTGGGTTATGTTATGTTATGTTATGTTATGTTATGTTAGGTTAGGTTAGGTTAGGTTAGGTTAGGCTAGGTTATGTTATGTTATGTTATGTTATGTTATGTTAGGTTAGGTTAGGTTAGGTTAGGTTAGGTTCTGGGTGGCAGTGGTTTGTTTGATTGTAATTCGTATGTAATCTTTCAAAGTGTCACCTATTATGTATTAAGTACAGTGGGGTAGCTTTATGGTTTCTCTTTCACGAGTCTCTGATTAGATACTGGTGAACGTAAACAAACATGACGGTCGGTAAAAAAGTAACCACTCTCATTACCCCAGTATGATTCATGACCTCAGCTCGATGTAAGGGACCCCATCATGTAGTCAGAAATATGGAGGTTAGTAAGTCCTTCAAATATTGCCACGAAACACCAACTACTGTACTGTACATTGAAGGAGCTTGTTTCGTGGCATACTCAGGAGGAATCAGAAGCCTCCATGTTTCCTACACGATCACAAGGATCTTATATGCGTTTAAAAACATAAGGGTGTGTGGGAATAGGGGGACAGGCTTGGGGGTGTGAGGGGTTTTTTGGAGGGTGCGGGTGAAGGGGTTAGGGGTGTGTGGGAATAGGGGACAGGCTTTCTACGCTCCCGCCCAAGCCTGTCCCCCTATTCCCGCAACCTCTTAAGGGGGTAATTCACCTTTGTTACATTGGAGTGCCTTGATTCCTCCAAAGTATGCCAGGAAACAGGACCAAATGAATAAAAATAATGGTGTTCTGTTACTTGGAATAGTTTGGAGGAATCATTTGCTCCAGATTTACCAACATTGCACTTCCACCTTAACCAAACACACTGGATACTAACAAACAAATCATTATAAGACACCACATCTTCACAAACAAGAGGGCTGAGGTGAATGGAATATAGATGTAGGATGGAGGGTTTAGGCTATAATTATAAAGAGGGGTTTATTGTGTTGGAAACTGTAACAATGGGATTAACATTATCTGTGCCACAAAGTCATCACCATAAGTTGCTGCAGCTTCAGAGAGATGGGCAAAATTGACTGTATATACGGTCAATAAAATATTTGCTGTAAAATGAGCATATTCTAAGCATCTATTCCATCTTGTATTAGGTACATTTGGCCTCATGAATTCGTATACACCACTGTGACATCAAGGGTTCCTAACAACTAACTAGAATATTGAGTGCAATAATTTCCTAACACCGAAATTTCCTAATAATGTTATTTGGCTAATATTTGAATCGGTCAGCAGAATTATCCTTTAAGGGGAGAGTATAATAGAGACATTTTTGGATATAATGATTCATCCAAACTATTCCCAGCAACAGGATACCATTATTTTTCTTCATCTGGATCTGTTTCCTGGCATACTTTGGAGGAATCAAGGCACTCCAATCTATCAAAAGTATACTCTCCCCTTAAGCATGTGCAGAATAAATACCCCTGCTAACTAATGCTCTGTGTACGAATTCCTGAGGCCGACTGTACACCTGACCAGCTCCTTAAGGGACCCTGTGTCGTAGTCAGAAAATTGGAGGTGAATGAGTCCTTCAAATATGGCCACGAAACACCACCTATAGGGAAGGAGCTTGTTTCGTGGCATGTTTAGGTGGAATCAGAAGCCTCCATATTTTTATACACAATCACAGGGCCCTTAATACAAGAGTTTGCCAATACTGTCAATTTTTTCATAAACAAAACTGGTTGATTGTGGTCTTGTATCATTCTACCGTCATCCATCTTTTCTTCATATTAGCCTAAGATTTAAGCTTTTTTCAAACGCAATGTGCCAGGACATCTCGAACGATTGGACAGGATAATGTACAGCCACAATCATATATACACCAAAATTTTTCTTCCATCGTGGTAAATAAATCTTTATGATATCAAAATACAACACCTTATATGTCAACTCAACCCCCTTAGTTATTATTATGAGGTGCTGCATAATCATACACGTGTTGTTCTTTATTACCAAGATATTTACTAAGATAGAAGGAAAGCGTCGGTGGTTATTTGATTGTGGTTGTACAGTCATGGTCAATAGTTCTGCAACACCTTCCAATGATCCGAAAAATGCTTCGAAAAATGATTCGAAACTATAGTTGTTGGTCTATGCAATATTGGTTCCTAAAATTCAATTAAATGGCTCGCTTTTATTAACCATGTTGCAGGACTTTTGACCATGACTGTACCTCTCATTCCTTGTATCTTACAAGTGAGGACATTCGGCGGACTCCTAGCCTTTAGATCCCACCTTCCTCAACAAAGAAAACAAAATAATAATCGTCTAGCTCATTAGTTTTCTTACAATAATTGCCTTGAATATATGAAATCATCCATTTGATTATTGAATTACTTCATTTGAGTTGTGGTTTTATACAGTTTTCATGGAAATGCTTTAGTATTCCCATTTTTCAAGTAAATTAATGACGAGGAAAAAATACTAAGGATAATCGAATAATTAATCAGAAAACCTCACGAGGTAAATAGTTGTCTAGGATCATTGTATCGCTTATACCTGAGTTCAAAGATTTCTTGTTTCTTGTATTATCCTGTGAATTAAAAAGGAAAGGAAGAACGTACTTTTTCTTCATAGGAAAAAAAATATGGTGTTGAGGTGAGACGGGCCGTGGAAGAGAAGTAGTAGTGGTGATGATGGTAGTATAGGTTGGTTTGAAAGTCTTGTCACCCATACAAATGTCTCTTCAAAATTGAAAGTTATGGTATGGGGTGACAAGACTTTAGGACCACCCCATAGATTGTTAGAAAGACCAGTTATAGGGAGGAGGGTGAAGGAAGGATATTATATATAGGAGAGGGTGTCAGGATGTCCTACCCTAGTATAGATTGTTAGAAAGATCGGTAATAGTCAAGCCTATGTCCATAATCTGCTTTTGACTCGAGGTTTTCAGAATGCAATGTTTTATAGTGTGATTTGAACGAATTTATTATTCACAACCGTCACAAATTAATGTTTTAGGAAATATCACCCTCCCCTCCTCCCCCAACTCAATCTCCATAAACACCTCATTTTCGCCATATTTGAACTAGATTCATCTGAAAAACACAACAACACATTAAATAGAATTAGTTTGACCTCACCTGACCTAACCTAACCGATCAGGACCTCGGCAAACTTACGACACCTAACTTAGCAAAATGCGAATCCTGGATGTAAACATTTGGTGGCCATCTTGAACTGATATTATTATACCTGGAAACGACGGTTCGTGTTAATACATTTGCGACATAAATACCTAATAAGGATATGACATTCATGTTTTTAGAAGTGTATTAGACATAAAATAATTAATGAGAGTGATTATGGACAAACGCTTGACTAATACCGAAAGACCAGTTATAGGGAGGAGAGGGAAGGGATATTATAAAGGAGAGGGTGTCTGGAGGTCCTTTGGGTACGTAGTCAATAGCTAAAAGGAACCATGAGTTATATATAGGGAGGAGAGGGAAGGGATATTATATAGGAGAGGGTGTCTGGAGGTGCTTTGGGTACGTCAATAGCTAAAAGGAACCATGAGTTATATATAGGGAGGAGAGGGAAGGGATATTATATAGGAGAGGGTGTCTGGAGGTGCTTTAGGTACGTGGGGATCAGACACTGTGTGGGTGGAGGGGGAGACAGAGAAGCTACAACAAATGTTATGTTAGCGTGACATAAAGACAACATTACGTGAATATTATCTGTGCAAGTTGCCAACCAACACGACACACATTGCACTTCCTTTGTTCGGTTTCCTCTTCCTTCTTTTACACGATTTTAAGGGGGTGCGGGAATAAGGGGGGACACACTCGGGGGGGCCGGGGGGGTTTGAAGGGAGTGGGAGTACGGGACAGGCTTGGGGGTGGGGTTAGGGGTTTGCAGTAATAGGGGACAGGCTCTCTACCCACCCCAAGCCTGTCCCCCTATTACCACCACCCCGCAGTCCCCCCCCCCCCCAAGCCTGTCCCCTACTCAAGCACCCCGTTAAGGAATATTGCATTTTTGTTTCGACTAGTACCAAACGAGTATTTTTTCTCTTTGGTTCTTTATTCATTAACTGCTCTATTGACTGTATAAAAACGGCTTACGTCTTATGTATGATACCTGGACTATCCCCTGATTTTTAATTAAAGGACCGCGTGATGTAGTCAGAAAGTTGGAGGTTAGTGAGTCCTTTAAATATTGCCACGAAACACACACACACACACCACACCTATCTCTCCTTGTATATATACACACACATACATACATGCCTATTTCTCCGTACACACACACACACACACACACACACACACACACACACACACACACACACACACACACACATCTATATAGCAGGAACTTTTTTCGTGTCATGATCAGGAGGAATCAGAAGCCACCGAGACTCATACACGATCACAGGGTCCCTAAATGTTACACGAAAATTCAATTGTGTAATGATGGTTCCAGGTTAGGTTAGGTGAGGTGAGGTGAGGTGAGGTGAGGTGAGGTGAGGTTAGTTTAGGTTAGGTGAGGTGAGGTGAGGTGAGGTGAGGTTAGGTTAGGTTAGGTTAGGTAAGGTGAGGTGAGGTTAGGTGAGGTGAGGTGAGGTGAGGTGAGGTTAGGTTAGGTTAGGTAAGGTTAGGTGAGGTGAGGTGAGGTGAGGTGAGGTGAGGTGAGGTTAGGTTAGGTTAGGTTAAGTGAGGTTAGGTTAGGTTAGGTGAGGTGAGGTTAGGTTAGGTTAGGTTAGGTTAGGTTAGGTGAGGTGAGGTGAGGTGAGGTTAGGTTAGGTGAGGTGAGGTGAGGTGAGGTTAGGTTAGGTAAGGTTAGGTTAGGTTAGGTTGCAGAATGTTTCGTCTCCAACATAAAAACAATCTGACCTTCGTGTTGTTGATAGGTATAATGGTGTCTTTAAGGGGGAAATACAGTGTTGGTACATTGGAGTGCCTTGATTCCTCCAGAGTATACCAGAAAACAGGACCAGAAGAGCATAAAATTATAATGGTGTTCTGTTGCTTTAGAATAGTTTGAAGGATTCAGTTACTCCGGATTTACTAACACATGCAAAACTACCCCTTCAACTCTCTGAGGCTTCTTGTGCGCTCTCCAAACATTATTATAATATTATATAGCTCGTTCATGGATTATTTCGGCGTTGTTGCCTCATGTGCGGATTTAATACTATAGTTATAAAATAATTATAATATGACATTTATGCGTCTCTCCCACGTGATGAAAAAAGACGAGACATAAATGTAGCGAGACGATTAAAAGAGACGGAGATACAGGGTAGAAAAGAGACGGAGATACAGGGTAGAAAAGAGACGGAGATACAGGGTAGAAAAGAGACGGACATACGGGGTAGAAAATGGACGGACATACGGGGTAGAAAAGAGACGGAGATACAGGGTAGAAAAGGGACGGAGATACAGGGTAGAAAAGAGACGGAGATACAGGGTAGAAAAGAGACGGATATACAGGGTAGAAAAGAGACGGAGATACAGGGTAGAAAAGAGACGGAGATACAGGGTAGAAAAGAGACGGAGATACAGGGTAGAAAATGGACGGACATACAGGGTAGAAAAGAGACGGAGATACAGGGTAGAAAAGAGACGGAGATACAGGGTAGAAAAGAGACGGAGATACAGGGTAGAAAAGAGACGGATATACAGGGTAGAAAAGAGACAATGACCTAAGCGAGGTTAATGAACTGTTTTACTGAGGATTTAAGATAAAAATATGTTGACTAAGGACGATTTACATTCACGGATAATACAATACAGTAGTTTCGTTACACATAGCAGTGAATTGAGGAAACTTTTGACAACTTTCCTCTTAGAATATTGTCATTATATGAATCTGATGAAAAAGTTAATTAATATATATTTTCCAATAAACAGTCACACATAAATCAAAGTAATATTGTCAATAGTACAGTCACAATCAAATATCTACCGACACTTTCCTTCCATCGTAGTAAATATCTTGATAATAAAGAACAACACGTGTATGATTTTGCAGCACCTCATAATAATAAATGAGGGGGTTAATTTGGCATAAGGTGTTGTTGTGGGATTATATTTTGATATGATACTGATTTATTTGCATGATGTAAGGAAAGTGTCGGCGGTTATTTGAGTGTGGTTGTATATGAAACTATACTCTGTTCAAAACTTGTGTTCCATTTTCCTCTATCTATCTGTCTCTATTTCTATCTATATCTTTATATCTATATCTATTTCTATCTATATCTTTCTATCTATCTCTATCTGTCTCTATTTCTATCTATCTCTTATCTGTCTATCTATCAATCTAACTATCTATCTATTTCTATCTATCTCTTATCTGTCTATCTATCTATCTATCTATTTCTATCTATTTAAGCATAAGAGGCTAAATGGAACACAAGTTTTGAACAGACTATAGTTGTCAAGACCTGTGTGAGTTTCATCTATGTGTACCGAAACTTTTGGACAAAGTGTTACGTAATTGTGGCAACAAATATGTAGGCTTATCTATATGTAATGAAAACTTAGTAACTTTACTTTTTTTTATTCTATACAAAACCTTTTAGAAACGCGGTATTTAGGAGATAGACAATTGTAGCGATGAGTTGGGATAGTGAGGGACGACTTAATGTAAACTTAGTAACTTTTTTTTTATTCTATACAAAACCTTTTAGAAACGCGGTATTTAGGAGATAGACAACGGTAGCAATGAGTTGGTAATACTATGGGAGGGTGAGGGACGATTTAAAGTAAACAATTTATGTGTGATCCCTTTCCTAGAGGATTGCTACATGTGTGTGTGTGTGTGTGTGTGTGTGTGTGTGTGTGTGTGTGACGGTGTGCTTGTGTGTGTGTGTGTGTGTGTGTGTGTGTGACGGTGTGCTTGTGTGTGTGTGTGTGTGTGTGTGTGTGTGTGTGTGTGTGTGTGTGTGTGTGTGTGCGTGTGTGTGTGTGTGTGTGTGTGTGTGACGGTGTGCTTGTGTGTGTGTGTGTGTGTGTGTGTTATAACAACAACAAACTACAACAGTACAAAATATAAAAACAATATCATCAATGGTAGCGGCTTTCTTTTAACATTTTTACTACAACTACCATCAGTACTACAACAACAACCAACTATAATATTAATAGTGACGGCTTTGACAGTAAAACTCAACTGGACAAACAAACGACTTAATAATTGGACAGTACAACTCAACTAGACAAACAAACAGAACAACTCTATACGTGTACACTCGCAATCCAAAATATGTATCCAGGCTTGCTTCGAATAGCCTGAGCGAGTATTAAGCGAGCTCAAGCAAATATACAGTACTGTCGGCGGCAAAAGTCCTGTCGCCTCACCTACCTCACCAAGACATGCAGTGTTCATAGACTCGAGATTATTAGGTGTAGAAAACATGCGTATTTTTCGAGTCCATGAACACTGTGCGTCTCGGTGAGGCAAGTGAGGCGACAGGACTTTTGCCGCCGACTGTACAACAGGATAAGAGTTGTAATTGGTTCACTAGTATGTCATAAAACTTCAACAAAACCTGAATATAGATTTTGGATTGCGAGTGTACTGAAGTACAAAAGAGGAGATAAAGATAAAAAAAAAACAGTAAGCACAAAGGAAGTTGAAAGAAAAGAGAGACATTGGCAGAATTGAAAAGGGTGTTTCTCGGGTCAGAAGGGGCACCCAAACCTTAAATTACCTCTGCAGTACTTCGGTTATACTTTCCTATATATACAAAATGAAATGAATAATCTAAAAGTGAATGAATGTCTAGTAATTACCATTATAATCTGTTTTTTTTAATTTGGCTAATGGTAAATGTCCACTACGGGAAGGCTATTAAATAGAAAATCTTTCCAAGAAGGAAATAGTGCTTCCATAAGGGGGTGCGGGAGTAGGGGGACAGGCTTGGGGGGGTGGGAGTAGGGGACAGGCTTGGGGGTGCGGGAGTAGGGGACAGGCTTGGGGGGGCTGGAGTAGGGGACAGGCTTGGGGGTGCGGGAGTAGGGGACAGGCTTGGGGGGGCTGGAGTAGGGGACAGGCTTGGGGGTGCGGGAGTAGGGGACAGGCTTGGGGGTGCAGGAGTAGGGGACAGGCTTGGGGGTGCAGGATTAGGGGGACAGACTTGTGGGGGGAGTTAGGGGGGTTTCGGGAATAGGGGACAGACTTTCTACCCACCCCAAAGGCCCAAACCTGTTCCCCTATATTCCCACATCCCCAAGCCTGTCCCCTACTCCCGCCCCTCAAGCCTGTCCCCTACTCCCGCACTCCCAAGCCTGTCCCCTACTCCCGCACCCCCAAGCCTGTCCCCTACTCCCACACCCCCAAGCCTGTCCCCTACTCCCACACCCTCAAGCCTGTCCCCTACTCCAGCCCCCCCCAAGCCTGTCCCCTACTCCCGCACCCCCAAGCCTGTCCCCTACTCCCACACCCTCAAGCCTGTCCCCTACTCCAGCCCCCCCCAAGCCTGTCCCCTACTCCCGCACCCCCAAGCCTGTCCCCTACTCCCGCACCCCCATAACCTTCCTCTCCAGTGTGTGTTGTCATGACCCCTTGTGGTGAAGCTAAGGTGGTCATTAGGTTGTGATAATGGAGGATCAGCTCACATTAAATTATTCGTGTTTATATAATTGTCGACACAGGCTTAATGCAATGTAGTGCTGGGTTATTAAATTCTCTCTCTCTCTCTCTCTCTCTCTCTCTCTCTCTCTCTCTCTCTCTCTCTCTCTCTTGAATAACAGCAAGTGTTTAAGCCTGTCCCCCTACTTCCGCACCCCCCAAGCCTGTCCCCCTATTCCCCCCCCTCAAGCCTGTCCCCTACTCCCCCCCCCCCAAGCCTGTCCCCCTACTCCCGAACCCCCTTAAGGGAAAAGTACAGTAGTGTTGGTAAATCTGGAGCAAATAATTCCTCCAAACTATTCCAAGCAACAGAACAACACCATTATTTATGTTCCTGTGGTCCTGTTTCCTGGCCTATATAAATATACTTTGGAGGAATCATGACACTCCCAATGTAACAAAAAGTGAATTACCGCCTTAAAACAGTTTCAAATACATGATAAAGTAATATATATAATCCGCATCCGAAAAAATAAAAAGCCATTATTGATTATATCCTTATCCGCAGTTTGAATATATTATGTATCCGTATCCGTATTCTTTTAGACGTCTGATAAATACCTTGTCCAGTCGGCGGCAAAAGTAAGTATGGAAAAGTAAGTAGTATGGAATTATAAGTACAGTAGTATGGAATTATAAGTACAGTAGTATGGAATTATAAGTACAGTAGTATGGAATTATAAGTACAGTAGTATGGAATTATAAGTACAGTAGTATGGAATTATAAGTACAGTAGTATGGAATTATAAGTACAGTAGTATGGAATTATAAGTACAGTAGTATGGAATTATAAGTACAGTAGTAGGAATTATAAGCTTCACAGATTCCTAAAATGATAACACAGGCTAGTTTACTCATTTTTCATCCTGGATATTGTAATTCTGTGTGTGTGTGTGTGTGTGTGTGTGTGTGTGTTCCATGATTATCCTTTATGTTGTTATTCTTCAAAGTAACACAAAGTGAGGCGACGACTCGACTTTTGCCGCCGACTGTACTGCTGTCCCACTCATAACATTCTCAATTGTAAACATTTATATAGAAAGTACGTAATATATTAATGACAACGTGTGTTTGAATATAAATTTAGGCATGTATTTATATAGAAAGTACGTAATATATTAATGACAACGTGTGTTTGAATATAAATTTAGGCATGTATTTATATAGAAAGTACGTAATATATTAATGACAACGTGTGTTTGAATATAAATTTAGGCATGTATTTATATAGAAAGTACGTAATATATTAATGACAACGTGTGTTTGAATATAAATTTAGGCATGTATTTATATAGAAAGTACGTTATATATTAATGACAACGTGTGTTTGAATATAAATCTAGGCATGTATTTATATAGAAAGTACGTAATATATTAATGACAACGTGTGTTTGAATATAAATTTAGGCATGTATTTATATAGAAAGTACGTAATATATTAATGACAACGTGTGTTTGAATATAAATCTAGGCATGTACTGTATTTATATAGAAAGTACGTAATATATTAATGAGAAATGTGTGTGTGTTTGAATATAAAATTAATATAGGCATGTATTTATATAGAAATTGCATATATTATTGACCATGTGTGTGTGTTTGAATATGAATCTAGGTATGTATTCTATACGGTAAACAGAGCTATTAAAAGTTAGAGAGAATAGAATATCTAAAGGCAATGACTGTAAAAACACTATTGAAAGGTAGAGAGAGAACAGCAGAATATATAAAGGCAATGACTGTATAAAACACTTTCGTTCCTACATAGACTTATTTCCGTCATCTCTATCCAAATAAGGTAAATGAACTACTGAAGAAGAGCTATAGAGAGAACAGAATATCTAAAGGCAATGACTGTATAATATAAAACTTTCGTTACACATAGACTTTTTTCCTTCATCTCTATAAAAAGAGCTATAAAAAGAGCTATAAAAAGAGCTACTGGAAGGTAGAAAGATGACTAATACTAATACTATAAAACACTTTCGTTCCTACATAGACTTTTAGTTACCGTTGGTGTACATGTTGATGAGAGTTACCAGTTGTGAGATGTGACAGTGGATCAGGAGAAGCTACACATGTCCTGTTATCCCACCATGCAGTCTCCACCACCTGTAGGCAGTCAGTCAGTCAGTCAGTCTGTCATACACGTGGTTATTTCCTTTTCACTCCCTAATTTCACTAATTAATTAAGCACATTCTAACTGCTGCTGGGATAATGCATGATTGTAGTCCGTTATACACGTGGATATTTCCTTTTCACTCACTATTAAACACATTCTAATCCATTCATTCTAACTACTGCAGGGGTAAGGTATGATTTATGTAATGTTTAACACTTCTCCTTAGAAGAAATATATTTTTTAGGCTCGTTTTTTACGGGATGAAAGATACGGGATGAAAGCTACAAGGGTAGTATTATAGCAGCGTTACACTCTACCTCTACTTCATCGAGTCCTCATGTACAAAATAATTACATTTAATTCAAGATTTTCTCTGAGGGAAAATTTTTAGGTCTCGTTTCCTGTAGAATGAACTGAGGCTACGCGGGTATTGGCTATGCAACTTCACTATTCCATCTGTACTACTTACAATCTCGAGAATGGATATACAAACGAGTAAATACAGTACGTTGTCTGTGTCGTCTTAGATGTACGCGAATATACATCGACAACAGCAGTGGTTAGAAACGTATTAATTAAGGACCCTGTGATCGTGTATGAAAATTGGAGGCTTCTGTGATTCCTTCTGACTATACCACACAACAAGCTCCTTCCATATAGGTGTGTGTGTGTGTTTCGTGGCAATATATATATTTGAAGGAACAATTTACCTCCAATTTTCTTACTACAACACACAAAGGGTCCCTCAAGTTTGATTCTCTATCTATCTAGCAGGAGGGGGCGATGTTCCCTGGCTCACGTCTGCCACCATACTGACTGGGCAACTCCGACTCGCTCGCTCCTCACTAACCCAACAGTCTGGCAAAGATAAACTTGGTCTTATTTTTACTCGACTCCCTTCCTACCTATTCCCTTTCCCCAATCTCACGTCCCATTTTCATTCTCCATTTATACTCTCCTCCTGGTATTGTGTTCGTTACCTCACGCTCCTTTCTACCTTCTCTGAGTGTTAACAATATGCATTGAATCATGTATTCCTGTTAGTGTGTTTGTTAAAAGATATAAAGCCGTTTGTCATACTCTTCAGAATGTGAGGTAACGAACAAACTCCCCGTTAGAGAGGATTAATTAAAGCGTCATCAAAATGTAAAAAAAAAAAGTACTTTTGTTTTCAAAGGAAGCAAACAAATAAAAAGTGAAAGAAAGGATTCAGAAATGTTCTTGTCAGGTGCGTGCAGTCCAACAAAGGCAGGAGTCAGTAAGAAGAAACGACAGAGAGAAGGTATTAATTAAGGGAGGAGGACTTTGGATAAGCTAACGGTGGTGATGAATAGGTTGGACAATTTTACCTTATGAAAATTCAGGTATACAGTTATTGACTGGCATGATTTTATTCCTTTAATGAAAATAATATTGGAATGTTAATAAAAAAACTGAAATTGAACATAAAACTATCGCAATTCTAATATTTTTCTCTTAAGGGGGTGTGGGAGTAGGGGACCGGCTTGGGGGGGTGTTGGGGGGTGCGGGAATAGGGGGACAGGTTTGGAGTGGGTAAAAAGCCTGTCCCCTATTCCCGCACCCCCTTAAGAGGAGCATGTGGAGTTTCTAAGTGGGATGGAGAGAGTAATGAAAGTGTGTATGAGAGATGAAGTGGAGTGGTTGAGAGAGTGAAGCGTAATACAAGTCAACTGTCACTCTTCTCACCAACCACAACGCTGAACACCGCTACACACCACATACCACCATAAATAACACACCTATACCACACACACACACACACACACACACACACACACACCAAAAATACTTGGCATAATATACAACACATCCATGACATTCAAACAACACATCACGACCATCAAAAACAAATGCATGTAAAGACTTAAAGCCCTCAAATCACTTGCCAGAACAATATTCGGACACAATAAAGAAACCACAACCACAGTATACAAACAATATATCCGATCAGTGATGGACCCAAACCTCACTGAGACTCATCTCAACACCCTATACAAAATAGAGCCCTAAGGATAATCACAGGCTGCAGAGCTACCACACCTAAAGACGTCACCTGGTCGTCCAAGCGGTGGATTGGGGTACCAAGACCGTCTTGGGAGCGCTTGGTTTCAGTGACGAGAACTGACCAAATACGTAGAACCTGTGTTCTCGTCGTCCAGATACGGATTGGGCAAAAACAAAAGAAAGTTTGTAAACAAAGTCGTAAGAAAATACTACAAATTGGTCAACTTTTCCTTCACTTTTCTCATATTATGAAGCAAATTTGTGTCCTAAGTTGCATGTATTATACACCAAAAGATGCAGAATTAAGAAACGAATAAGATGAGACCAACTAGAAGTCTCTTGATATGATCTTTTGTTAAAGACTTGCGATTTTTATTACTTTATTTTCGATTTTCGGTGAAAAATTTACGATACTTGCTAGAGATGCCAAAAAGGTGATTGATTAGCTATATTTCTGGAATGTCCATCAACCATTTCGCAACACTTCAGACATCCACCTTGCTGAAAGTGCACATAATATTTATTCACCTTTTTAGTACTCTACTACTCTCTCAAGTTCCAGGCTCAGCTCATGGACTAAAGTGTTTGTGTGCCTCTCATGTCAAGATTATCCTTGATTTTGGTTTTATGGTGTGCAGCCTGTGATTATCTTTAGGGCTCTATTCTGTATGGGTGTGAAGGGTGTTGGAGATGAGTCTCAGTAAGGTTGGTGGTCTGTAGGTGTGGTAGCTATGCAGTCTGTCATTATCTTTAACGTTAGGACTCTATTCTGTATGGGTGTGAAGGGTGTTGATAGTCTCAGTGAGGTTTGAGGCTGAGGCAGGACTTACATAATCCATCATTAATCGAATATAGTAATTGTTTGCATATTGTAGTTGTGGTTTCTTTGTTGTGTCCAAATATTGAGCTGGCAAGTGATCTGAGGGCTTTACATTTTTGCATGCATTTGTTTTTGATAGCCATTATGTTATTTGAATGTCATGGATGTGTTGTATATTATGCCAAGTATTTTGCATGTGTGTGTGTAACGTTGCTATTTTTATCCCCCTTACTTTACTGGAGGAGGAAACAAAAGCACGGCCTTTTACAATAAAAAAAAATGACACACCAGTGTATGATATTCTATCCTTATACTGGATCAACCTGGTCTGGAAAAAAAAGGACTGAGGACTGAACTTGCCTTGCGAATACCATAAAAAAAAATCATACAAAGGCAAGTCCAGTTCCTCGTCGGTAAATGTAAATTACTTTATTATATAACTAAGTCATTTTAACCTATTCATTTAACACCTAGTAACAGGAGAAAGAGAGAGAGATTTGTAGGCCTCTTAGTGGTCAACAACAGACGTGGCAGCACACCGGAAATTCCTACTGCCTGTCGACCCAGCCAGACCGGCCTTAACCTGTGAGGTGGACTATAGTATAATGTACAGTACAGTTGTAACATATAGTCCTTGACCAGCTCGGGTGTGAAGGAAAGTCTGTTCAATGACTATGTGCTTTGACTGTACATAATGTGTATATGTGTACAGGCCTAATGTACATAATGTGTATATGTGTACAGGCCTAATGTACATAATGTGTATATGTGTATAGGCCTAATGTACATAATGTGTATATGTGTATAGGCCTAATGTACATAATGTGTATATGTGTACAGGCCTAATGTACATATAATGTGTATATGTGTACAGGCCTAATGTACATAATGTGTATATGTGTACAGGACTAATGTACATAATGTGTATATGTGTACAGGCCTAATGTACATAATGTGTATATGTGTACAGGCCTAATGTACATAATGTGTATATGTGTATAGGCCTAATGTACATAATGTGTATATGTGTACAGGACTAATGTACATAATGTGTATATGTGTACAGGCCTAATGTACATAATGTGTATATGTGTACAGGCCTAATGTACATAATGTGTATATGTGTACAGGACTAATGTACATAATGTGTATATGTGTACAGGACTAATGTACATAATGTGTATATGTGTACAGGCCTAATGTACATATAATGTGAACACTTGTATTAATATAACTGTATTCAGTGAAATACAATACACACACACACACACACACGCTGGCTATGAGGATGCTCTTGCCACACTTAACCTGCCAGCCCTCTCTACCCACCATCAAGCAGTTCGAATCCAAACTGCTTGTAAAGTTATGGTCTAATGTACAGTCGGCGGCAAATGTCCTGTCGCCTCACTTGCTTCACTGAGGCACGCGATGTTCATAGACTCGAGATTATTAGGTGTAAAAAACTTGCATATTTCTCGAGTCTATGAACACTGCATGTCTCGGTGAAGCAAATGAGGCGACAGGACTATTGCCGCCGACTGTACTGCAACATCTTCCAATGAGATGGCTTCGAAAAATGATCCGAAATTATAGCTGTTGGTGTGCAATATTGGTTCATAAAATTAACTCAAATAGCTCGCTTTTATTCACCAGGTTGCAGTGTACATACATTAGACCATAACTTTACACTTGCCAGCACTGCCCCGTGTTACAGGAGCTCGCATGTTTTAGGAGATGTGGCACCACTGTGATGATTTGCCACGAAAAATCCCCGCATGTGTGATAGAATTATGTAATGCATTTAAGCTGTCTACATTTTTGTTATTACGTTCTGTTTCTATCTTATCACCTAATACATGTATGGATCCCCAAATCTGTTGTCAGAAAAAGGGAGGAGCCATAAGCCTCGCACATGTCATGCTGTGATAAGACCACATTTGCTTCAATATTCATAGAACGAATCACAAGAATAGTGAACATCCATGATATTGTCGAGAACTCATTGGAAGAAGCTTCAGTTTCCAGTCATAACTGAAGAGACGAGTTTTCTTCACCTTGTCGGTGGGGCTAGCATATTTATTCTCGCCATCATAATGTAATAAACATAAAACCAGGTAGTTACTGTGTAACAACCCCATTTTTTAGGTATGTTTTTTAGGATGTTTTTTTATGTATAATAACTAACAGCACTCTCCTTTAATACCAGCCTGTTTACTGGTAACTTACTTAGAAAATTAGTTGAGTAAGGGGTAGGGTCCCAATAGAAGGACGAGATATTTTCGTTGGCGGAACAATATTTGTATTAAATATTAGGAATAATTGTATGGTATGTGGCTGAGGATAAAAGATAATGGGTTGGAGGATTATGGGATATTAAATAATCATTAATTGTAACTAGGGAATATACCTGGGAGGAAGGAAAAATTAATATAATAGGAAAATGTAGCAGGGGGAACTAGTTTGTGTCCGTGAAGGGGCCTGTGACGGGGGGGGGGGGGGGGCGAGGTGAGAATGAGTTGTGGCCTGGGATTCACACTCAGTCGAGATTATGCGTCCAGACTCTGTGAAGTTCAGACCTCGTCCTCGTTCTGTGCATAGCGCCAACAGTTTCCACGTATTGTCCGTTTGAGCTACCTTGGGTTCCGAGGCCTCTTGCCAGCAATACTCTGTTGTCTCTTTGCTTTTGTAAAGTAAAATAGTAACGTAATTTGCAGCGTTTTGCTGTACTGCTGTTGTGCACCTTCTGTGTTTTGTCTTTGCTTGAGGACATCATGTAGTGCATGCTAGCTAGTAGATAGTTGTTCCCTACACCAGACCCGCAGCACTCGCTGCCTCAGGGGTAATCCCTGTGGTAGTGGGGCCCAGTAGTCTGGTGTGTCATTTGGGCACCTCTTTTTCTCGAACTACTCTTTTCTTCCATATTTTCCGCGACCTCTTGGGCCTACGGTTGTCTCATATTTCTGAGCAACGGTATTCGCTTGGGAGGTGGGTTCTGACTACACCACCCCTCGCATTAGGCAGGTTCGGTGGTGGGAAAGTTCCTTCCGCACTAGCTCCGATCCCCTAGCTGGTACTGGAGTACACCGCCAGGCTACCACTAGGGAGGGTTGAGTAAGGTTACTTTTATTTTTCCCTAAATTATTGTCCTTATTTTAGGGGGTTGATACAATAGTTAAGGGAGTTAGGAGAGGGTGAGTGGAGAGGGCTCGGACCTAGTCCGATGTCCCGAATGGCTGATCCCTCGACTAGCCTTCCTCCTCCTCAAGGAGGGAGGCTGACGACCAATGACCATCCTAAGACTAAGGCAGACAATATTGGAACCCCTACGGCTGACAGACAAAGGCGACAAGATATAGATATTCCTTCCCTGAATGCTCGTTATGTGAATGTACGTTGTGTTGATGCTTCTCAATCTCTTAAGACTGTTAACCCATTTATCATCAAAAAGGTCCTTGATGGTCAGGTGGGTGGCAGTCTGGAATTTGCTAAGAAATTGCGAGATGGTAGTCTCCTGGTTAAAGTGCTCAACTCTTCCCAGGTTAAGGATTTACTTAAACTGACGCAGATTCATTCTTTCAAGGTGAAAACCACCATTCCAGTTGGGCCAAATACTTGTAAGGGCGTCATATTCCATAGGGATTTGGCTGACCTGGATGATGCAGACATACTTGACGGAATGAAGGACCAGGGCGTAGTGGAAGTACAAAGTATGACCAGGATGAGAGAGAAATTTGGCCTAGTTTTCATGACTTTTGCTGCTGCTCAGATACCGGATACTGTTAAGATTGGATACGAAATTGTTCACGTTAGACCTTACATTCAGAAACCCATGCGTTGTTTCAGGTGCCAAAAATTCGGACATACAGCATTGAGGTGTTTCACTAGAGATTCAGGTGAATTCATTTGTGGTAAATGTGCCGGAAGTCACGAGACGAATTTATGTTCAGAGACAGTATTCAAGTGTGCCAATTGTGGCGGCCCCCACCAGGCAGGTGCAGGTATCTGCAGAAGTCTGATTGTGGAGACCGAAACAATGGCATACATGAAGGCTCATGATGTTGTACACAATAAGGCAAGTGCTGTATGCCACAATCATAAGATAATACACAGGTAAACAGACTGCCTGCCTAAGACCCTGTACACAAGATAAGCAGATAGGGCAGATATTAGTAATAAGCAGTGAGAGTCACAGTGGTACCCATGTGATATAGAAGCCGGTGTATAGCAAATAACTAGATAACACCAACATTATTAATTTTGGCTAACACCTGAATACACAGGGGTTGTTCTTATCATTGTTGTTCTCTACCTACGAGAGAGAGTAGGGAGAGAGTAGAGAAAGAGAGTAGAAAGGAGAGTAGGGAGAGAGAGTAAGATTAAGTCAAATAATCAAGGAATGGTCACAAGCAGATATGCCCAAATACACAGATAATATAAACTGATTAGTGTAGCAGAATGGGTAGGACTAAGACTACAGTGACTATACCCCATGACTAAGACACGTGGCTTCCTACCACATTACCCACGTGGCATCTGGCCACGTAAGCATGACAACACACAGTAATAATTGTATCCAAAGACAACTGACAACTCAAGTGAAATTGTATATAAACAGTGACACTTACCTAATAGGTAGGATTCTTAAACTTGCTCCCTTAGGGCTATTACATAATTGTCTCGCCAAGAGAGACACACTACTCTATCAGAAAAGAAGCACATCAATATCATTCCCTGTCTGTGTGTGTATAGAGATATAAGTGTAAATAAATGAACTTTCCATGTTACAACTGTGAAGTCAATTACCTTAGAAAACACCCACGTCTACGCTAACTAACTAATAATAATAACAATACTACAAGTCTCAAGAAGCAAATACAAATAAGTTACCAGAGCTTGAACGAGTTAAAGCCTAACAGGACTGGTACATTATGGTGGCAGCAGTGGTTGCAATAACAAGATTGCAAAGGGATTGACTTCCAGGGAGTACAGTGAATAACATAGTTCAAGGACAAGTTGAAGATTTTACTTGTAAATTTCTCTCAGGTAATTTCTTCTCACGACCTCTATAAACGAGGGAGATAAACCACAAATTCATCACCTACAAGACACCTACTTCAACATAACTGCAACTAGACCTACAACGGGACCTCATCTACTTCACAACAATCAATCATCACTACCCCAGGCGTCCCTGTACGTAAATTCTCTCGTAAGGACAACGCCATCCCATCATCACTACCCATGAGCGTCCCTGGAACGTAAGGACGTCATCACTTCATCACTACCCATGAGCGTCCCTGGAACGTAGGACAACGTCATCACTTCATCATCTCCATTCTCCAAGCTGACACCTTGTTACGTAAATTCTCTCGTAAAAGGCAAGTCAACATTCATCATCTTCACTCCAAGAACGACTACTAGTGTGTTAGTGTGCGAGCTACTCATCACCACGACTGGCCAGAACACCCCACCTAGACGTTAACTCATCATCATCATCGTTGCAACTAAAGTACTAAAAGTAGGTACACATTACATGTACATTACATTATTTTTCACTTGTCTACGAACATGTTAGGATAAAATTAGGTTTCCTCATTAAAGCCCAGAAAGAAAGAAAAGAAGTGCCAAATTAAAACAAAGTAAAGAATTCTTCCCCATTAATCTAAAGGTATCGCAATAACTTCGAATATCCCTGATAATGATTCATTACCCTCTGAGCTAGATTCCCCTGCCTCCCTAAAAAGTCTCGTTGTGGTGCCAACACATACGAGTACATTTTCTTCTTCTCCAACCATAACCCCATTAAAAACTCAATCTGTCTATTATATCATCCTGTATTATCACTAACAATGACTACTCCTCTACAATCTCCTATCGTCTCTGTTCATCATCTAACAAATACTGATTCCACTATCTCTTCTATGCTAACAATCAAACTCTTACCTACCACCATTTCTCATGTAAAGCATTTTAAGGGAGATAATCCAAGATATGGGATTCATCTCTTCTTGCATCATTTGGAGAAAATATTTTGCAAAGCGAATATAGAGCAGGACGAATATAAAATAGCATTGGTAAGAGAGTATATTGCACAGGTTAGTCCAGCCAGTTCTAGGTTAAACACAAGTGCTTTTTCTAATCCAAAGAATTTAACGTCATATGCCACATTTAGACAGTCACTTATTGATGTTTTGGGGGATGGTAAAGTACATAAATCGTTCTCAAGGGTTCAAAGAATGATTAAAAGAAAGGCAAACAAAATAAATACAAGGGAACTACCAAAAGCACTTGCATCAGCAGGATCGCTAGAATTATATTCAAAGAAATCTCGCATCATACATCATGTATTACATATTACTCACTCCAGGGATAAGAAGAATTATAATTTTGATACCATAACTCAGAAGGAATCACACAGACAACGTTGCAAACATTGTAACGAAGATAAGCATAAGACCAGTGAATCTGATAGTAATAAATATACAGGAAATTATCAAGGGAAATCAAAGCATAAATACTGTCATTCACATGAGTCAAATTCGTATTCCTTAAATGAACACATGATCCTTAACAAAAGGAAACAAAGCTTGGACAATCGAAACATGATGTATGAAACGAGACCACCACAATATTAAAATGGCAACAATAATCACATAAGTAAATAAATACTGCCCTGTCGTCGTAAATACCTATAATATAATAATAATCCCTGTCTAAGTATCACATACTAATATTTCATTAATGATAGACACAGGAACAGCAGTTTCCTTGTTATCGGATAATTCCTTTAACAAATTGTGCAACTTAGATCGCCAGCGGGTTTTATAAACTAAGATTGAACAGGTGATATAAAATTGTCACATATGACAAATAATAAATGAACAGGTATTAGGGACACTAAACCCTTCCTGTACGGTTAGACAAAAACTAACCAAATACACATAATAATATGCACTAAACATAAAATAATACATTTTAGGTATTAATGTATTTTAATACAGGATTGTCCAGGCCAAAATATAAGTCCATATATATGTATTGAAAAAACAAAACAAAAAACGGGAACTATTCCATTATCATAAAGGCCTACTGCAGATAATACTATATTACCACTAAATTTCGTCCATAAATTGAAGGTAAAGCTTCCATCTCATGTTACAACCACATATTAGTGTTCTATCCTTAGTAGAGTCTGGGAAAATAACCTGGGAATGTATCTACTTTCACTAATGTAAATGATAATAATATTGCTACTATCTATATCTTTAAGAAATCATCTACCAATAATCAGGTAAAGAAAAGGACATATTTATATGATCGGTACAAGATGGAAGTTAGACTAAATACCACAAGAAATATGATATCAATTTTAACCGAAGAGTTAAAAGATAATCATATAAGGGAGAAACTTAGAAATTTGGTCAGGAGACGAGATTTTCTAATTTATCGTGATAATTTTATTAATATACTAGCCACATATCAAAATGCGATTGCCCTACCTGATAAAATTTTTAGGAATAACCTATTTATAAATAAGCATATAGGCGACCATACCTTATACTACACAGAAAATTATAAATGATAAATGAAATGTTGGATGAAAGTATTATTAAGATTTTAACTCCCCCTTTTAACAGTCAAATGTTTTTGGTAAAAAAAAATGATGGTGAATTTAAGCCAGTACTTCTTTACAGAGATATAATGCTACAAGTAAAACTAAATATCCCCTCCCTCCTTTAAGGATGTTTCTCTAACATTGCTCAAACAAAACCTATTAAAATTGGTCAGTGGACACTGGCAAGTAGCATTATATAATAATACATTTAATACGTCCCATGGTTATTATGAATACATTCGTAAACCATTTGGGTTACGTAATGCTCAATCAACATTTAAGCATATGCTAAATTTTCGTGTTAGTGTTATTAATAACGTAGTCATCGCTTAGCTAGACAATTTGATTATTTTTCTAATAAGGTACAATCACAGTATTTAACAATAAGGAAGGTTAAATAGACATTGCATTAGGTAGGCCTCAAACTTTAAATATATACGTTTCATTATATTACCAGGATATTATAATTATAGGTTATACATTAACCACCACTGGGCTCCATATACAATAGCATAAAATACGAACAATGACAGTCAACTAACGTAAAATCACTCGAGTTTATGTTCGTATATAGAGAATCATTATAAAGACATTTTTCCCATTTAACAAACGCACTAAATAATCTCCTCAGGAGAGTGACAGATGTGTATGGAAGTCAGAAAAGTTAATAAAGATTAATTAATGTCAGCTCCAATTCATGCATTTCCATCCTATTCATTACCTTAATAATAATAATATCACGTGTACAGATGCTTCTTCAGTAGACTTAGGCACTGTACTTAGGTAAGATATAGCTAAGTTCTATGTCAGGTATGTACTTATGCATAACGAATATTTAATGCACAGCAAACTCGTTACTCTGTAACAGACCATGTTAAAAAAAAAAAAAAAAAAAAAAAAAAAAAAATAATGTTAGGGGCAATTCGTACTTTTAGAAAATCGTATTAGGCTATCCTTTACAAATACTCGTGAATCACTAATATATTCTTGGCTTACTATAATCTCAAACCTTAGCGTGAAAATTAGCCAGATATTATCGAACCATTAAGGAATTTCTCCCACATATTGATATTAACTACCTTCCAGGATGATTAGATAAAATAACAAATCCCTTAAACAATCATCTTGTCATTTACTTCAGAAGTCACTCATGGACGTGGTAAACATTCATAAACATTAGCAATTTCTATGCTAAAATATACGAAGACATTATTTAACTCTGAGGATGAAAATAATGGACGAGAATTACAGTCACTTAAATAACTTTTCCCTTTATGATAAGATTTTACAAAAAAAAAACTTAGTAAATGTGACTTATAAACCAATGAAAGTGATACATTAAATAATACTTCCCTCAGTGTTAATTACCCTTTTATCAAATACAACAGGACATCCTGGGAGAGAATATTAAAACAATCTCCATATAATATACTATTAACATAAACTATGGGTAGATGATAAAACATATACAGTATATCGCTCAGTGCGAAACATGCAATGCTCCATGACAGGAATATAATCCTGGACGAATCAGGAGACATAATAGGAATAATTCTACTTTCCTTACCAATTACAAATCAGGGCATAAATAAACTATTACCTATGGTTAACCATTTTTCTAAATATTTAGTGGCGGCACCACTACATGATAAAAACCGCAAATAATACGTGCACATATATTTAATCCCAAATTATTTTATGCCCATATTATAAAGTCCCGATATTATAAAGATATCTAATTTCTACTAATTTGAAGCAAACGTTTGTATAACCATATCTCCCCATATCTCCCAGCAGCTAATGGGTAACAATACGGCAAAACCGTAAAATACAACAAGTACTTGGTGGCACAGAAACAATGGAAATCCCTCCACATGGAAAGACTGCATCAAGATGACAGTCTAGGAATACTACAAAACGTTGAAATAAAAGGAAAAAACTCCTCAGGAAATACTATATGGCGTACAAGAAACGTCTTTCATATAATTATATGAGATAACAATTGCCACACAGAAGCCAGGCTACAACAAGGACAACTTCGCTGAACAACAGTGAGTTGCAGTTCAACAATTTCATCAGGATGTACAAGCAATTTACGGGCTTGCAGGAACAAAATGCGTAATCGCCTACACAAGCAATTTACGGGCTTGCAGGAATAAAATGCGTAATCGCCGGTCTAATAAAGCAAATAATTCAAATGTTCACTCCAGGTGAAACATAAAAATAATACGGGTACCCGATCGAAGTTTAAAAACTTCACACAGTAATATCTTTAGTAGGTAATAAATTTATAATAAAGAATATTTTTACCAGGCGGATGATATTGTATATGTAAACAGGATAAAGAGATTGGTAAAGCGCGCAAACCATCCAAAATAAAACCAATCCATATCACTGGAACATAACAATTTCCTCTTCTTAGTAAATTTATCCCTACTATATACTATATAATGAAATAATCAATTACAAACATAAATCCGATCGGTTTTCTATGAAATAAAATAATATTTCTTTTTACAGATGTGGCCCAAATCAACCTATATGGATAATAATTTTTATGTCTATACTCTCAACAGCTCCAGGCTCAGACGAGGAACACAACGCAGTACAAATGACGTCTTCAAGCCGAGAGCTCTCGTATACAATTTTATTAACAAGCTATTTCTTACTCTTTACAGATTTTATCCCAGTGAGCAGTGGCTACAGCTACAAGTATTTACTGATACACTAGTTTATTTGACAGGTATCACACAAATGGAATCCAGCGACTAAGGTAATATTGTTCGCTTATTATACAAAATATATAATGGCTTGAGCCATCACCACAGCCCAGGGCGTGGTTGCGAAATTTTTTACGTGTATTTGCGTGAACATTATTTGGTACTGCTTACATAGTGGTATACACATATATCCTATAAAATAAAGGATTATGAGACAAACTGTTGCATATCGTGGTAAGTGTAACAGGTAGAAAGCATTGCACAAATATTAAATACGAATTATAGAGCTTTACTTTACCAATAAAAGAAAATATTCACATATACTTAGTAGGCTTCTATTTATTTCTGCGGGAAGCAGGAAGCTGTATTACGAGTACAGGAACTTTGAAAGAAAGTACAACCATTTATTAGGAGAGTATTTACTGCGGGTAAGATAAGATCAACTCATACTTAATAACTATAACATGCAAAGGAAAAATCAGTGTGAAGTACTATCTTACCAAAATATCTTTCTTCCACCTATTTTAAATATTATTATACAATCGTGCGTAATATTTTAATACAAGAGTATATACTCATTATTATTCCCATAGAAGGTAAAGTATTATTCACAAGCTACGCACTTCAAGAATTCCCAATGAAAATAGAAATAATCTTTTAATGTTCAAAATTCCTCCAAGAAGTATTATACTTAGTGATGATGTCATCAATGACACACACTCCTCAAGTACCAGGTTGCATGTCCTTATTTATATGTTGGTCCTGCATAAATATTGGCAAGTATTCCTCCAAAGGATGCGAAATCTCCACTTGCTTTAAAGCAATTCAGGCACTATATGCATGTAATTCATATCTATTACTAATCAAACCTCTCTTATATCATCAAATTTCTATTTCTACTATCTATACTTACCTACTGATAGACTATTAACAATATATTACCCTAATCACCCTACACATGGCATGGATTAATATACTGTAGAGAGGCAGAATCAGATAAATACAATTCAAGGGAATCGATACATTGAAAAAAATAAAATATATATAATTGCTAGAC
>JAWZYT010000104.1:1705000-1847500 GCA_034508575.1 Petrolisthes manimaculis | reverse complement strand
TCATCGAAACGAAGCGCCAGAATGCTATAAAAAGAGGGAAAATGTTTGCTAGCCTCATTGAATATAATTTTGAGTACGTGACAAATACATTCATGGAGTATATTGACTTTTCCTCTATGTCATATGGTGTGTTGGCTACACAGAGGATGGACAGAAGAAAAGTAAATCCTCGGAAGACCATACGAAATAAAAAGAAAACCATTGCAACAATGAGGTGGGTGCAGGGCTCCACTGATACCCTTCAATATGTTATTTATATATGAAAAATATATAGTATTATATATTGTTATATGTAAATAACAGGGGACTAGGAGCCTTCATATCTGAAGAGGTGTACCAAGCATGGGAGAATTTCCACCACAAGAGGCTATACATGACCTAAAGTTACCAACCTCCCAGGATTATGTAAGTAAATATTACCATTTGGTGCACATTGATTGATTGATTGATGCCTTAGGATAGGCACTTCCTGATGTAATCTCTAAATTTGTGTCTTATGGTCTGGGGTCTTCTGGTTACTTTACCTTTTACTGTTCATTCAATTGCAATTCTCTTTTGCTCTCTTATCTGCCAGAATTTATATATTATCACTTTATTTAATTCACTAATTTGACCTTCAAAATGAAGTCTCCCAATTATTTTCTCTTCATCCTGAGGATATGGGTGTTGCAACATTAATATTTTCTTTCTTTATTGTAAGCTGGGCAAAATAGCAGAAAATGTTTTAGGTCTTCATATTCACAATCACACATTAAACAGCTTGTTGGCTGGTTATTGAATTATTTACTGTCTCCCAAATTTACGTTGTTTGATCTCCACTTAAATATAATGATGACACTTCCCTATTATCATATATCTCATCTTGACCCCCAATTTCTTTTCTCCATTTTCTGTATAATTTTAAACTTACTTTTTCTTGCATTTCACTTTTCCCTTTTTCTGTGTCCCACTCCTTCACTTATTTCATCATTACTATTATTTGCTTCTCTTATTCCCACCATTATCTTCGCTTCCAACAATCTTGTTATCCACCTGTTCTTTTTCTTTTCCGATGTCATTACTTCAATCACTCTCGCCAACAAGCTGTTACTTTCCCCTCTTAGTGTGTGCTGCCAATATATCAACTGTCCCTCCATTATCCTTCCCTTCATGCTGCTTATCCCAATTTCACCCCTTAGTCTAACGCTGCTTCTTGTGTATAAATAGGTGCCCCCAGTATTTTTCTGCCCACGACTGTTTTCTATTCTTTGTATTTTTTTTGTATATCCTACTCAGCAAAGTCCATTACATTTGCATCATATAAAACCATGGTTGTATACGAGCAACCGCTCTTCTAAAACTAGGTAATGATTTTAATACATAATAATGTCCTGTTCATGACCTTTTCAATGGTACAAATATAAATGGGGGGTCGAAACGTGAGTTATGCGTACCTTTATTATGGGAGGCTCTGGTCCTAATAGGATTCGTCACTCGGTGCTATCCGCCATGTTTGTTTACATTTCGGACTTATAGAACATGAGCGCGTGGTGCATACATGAAATTTTATATTGTGATGAAACTAATGATAATTTTAATATATAATATTGTCCTGTTGATGACCTTTTCAATGGTACAAATATAAATGACTAGCTAATGAGATCACTGTTTAGAAGCCCAGCCATGTTTCTTCCCGTACATTATCAAATGTAAAGGTTAGGTCCCGGTAGTCTGCCCCGGTTAGGTCCCGGTAGTCTGCCCTAGTCTAGGTTAGGTTAGGTCAGGTCAGGTCAGGTCAGGTTAATTTTTAAAAGTTGGCTCGGATTACGCGTTTTTCCCGCACCCAAAACCCCCGGTTGCCAACGCCTCCCCCAAGATTGTTGGGTAAGGGATATGGGCATAACAAGTGATTTCCCCAATCTAAAAACGACTCTAAATGCTATAAAACAGCTATATAAAGTGATCAAGGAAAAAATATATATAAAAAATTGGAACAGAGCGCATCGGCTCATGTTCTATAAGTCCGAAATGTAAACAAACATGGCGGATAGCACCGAGTGACGAATCCTATTAGGACCAGAGCCTCCCATAATAAAGGTACGCATAACTCACGTTTCGACCCCCCATTTATATTTGTACCATTGAAAAGGTCATGAACAGGACATTATTATGTATTAAAATCATTACCTAGTTTTAGAAGAGCGGTTGCGCGTAATTTACCAAAACCATTGGTAAAACTATACTTTTCCAGTAAACTTTCCCTATCATCAGCCTTGTACAGCTTCTTGCCACAACCGAATAGGTCAAGTTAGCCATTTTGTCGCTTTTTCAATTGTTAGCTCTTTCTGCTCTCTAAACATATTCCTTTTTTCATAATATATATAGTTATACCCAGGTAGCCTACTTAATTTTTTCACTAACCTCAATACCAGTTATCTCTTTAGGCTTCTCCTTCATGTTAAATATGATTATATTACTTTTTTGTCTATTAATTTCCAACCCATGATCTTTCCCTGTTTTATTTATTTGTTGAATTATTTTCTCTGCCTTCTCAATGCTGCTGGCCAATAACATGTCATCATCAGCAAAGAAGAGAGATGTAATGTTAAAGTTTTCATCTTTATACTCTTTGTGTAATACTTCTAATTCTTTCCTAATTTTATATGTAACTAACTTGAACATTGTTGTTGAACCTGTACATCCCTGCCTTATCCCACTACTTACTAGTATTCTAATCTCATCTTCATTGAATTTTACTTTAGTTACATCCCCATCATATAACTTAGTTATTACACCAATAGCTTTTTCATTAATTTTATATTCCATTAGTATATTCACTATAACATCCCTCTTTATACTATCAAATGCCTTTTTAAAGTCTATTGATATTACAATTAATGGTTATTTGTTAATAAGCGACCTTTTTACACAAAATTTCAATATGAGAATATTATTTTCAATTGTTGCTCCAGCTGTGAACCCAGCTTGATTATCCTTCCCCAAATCATTTCTACTCACTTGTTCTTCTATCCCTATTCTTAATACTGCCATTAATATTTTATATCCTACTTTTGTAGGAGATATAGGCCTAAATTCATTAATTTTGGGTTTCCGTTTTTTTTGGTATCATTACTGTGGTACTTTCTTTCCACCACTCTGGTATTTCTTCCAATTGCAATGCTTGTTTAATGGTGTTTACTAGTGTTGTCAATAGTGTTAGATTTTCTAAAAAATACCTTATATAATTCTGGCTTGATACCATCTGGCCCTGCTGCCTTTTTAGTTTTTAGGTTAATTAAGGATCTCTTAACCCTGTCCTCTGTTATTAAGTTATCCTCTAAATAGGTTGTTCCCTCTTCTATTTCCAGAGCCATATCAGTATGTTCTCTAATTTCTCTACTACAGTTTTCTATATGTACTGATATCCCATCTTCCTCACCTATTAGGACCTTGTAATGTTCCCCTCTCTCCATCTGTGATTTTATATAATATCTGTTATTTACATAGTGTTCCCTAGTGTGTCTATTCCATACATATTTGATAGTATTCTCATGTTTACTATATATACCTCTCCAGTCTGTCTCAAACATAGATTTAGCCTCTTTTCTTCCCAGCTCTGTATTATTCTCTCCATATATATTGTCAACTAGGTTTACCTTCTCCTTCCCCTTTACTCCTCTTAACATTTTAATATATTTAAAAGTATTCTTACCATTACTATTATCCTTCTTTATCTCCTTACCTTTCTTCTCATCACTTATCCTCATCGCTCTTTTAATAATTTGTTGCACTTTTTCTTTTTGCTCTAAATATAACTTTTTCCATTCCTCTTTATTTTCATCATGTGTTTTATTCCTCCACCTCCTATTAATTCTTCTTCTTTCCTTGATTTCTATTCTAATCTCTTCAGTAAACCATACTGGTTCTTCCTCTTCCTGGTTAATCCCTATATTTTTCCTCCTATATTTACACTTTAGACATTTATTGGCTGTTGTAACAATCCTCTTTTCTAAGTCACTTCTGCTTTTAACTCTATCTCCCATTATGTTTACTTATAGTTTCTCTCCATAACTTCTCAAAGAGGCATCATCATTTCTGTAATATTCCCTAGTATTCCATCTCTTACCATTATATCTTTTAATAATTTGTCCTACTTTTATTTAGATTTCTAATAAGTTATGGTCTGATAGGTCGAGCTTATCTTGATCTTCATCAATTTTCATTATACAATACTTCCCATAGAACCTGTCAGTGACTAAAGTATAATCTATAACAACTGTTTTGTTTGTTTCTTGACCATGTGTATAATCCATCACATCTTATGTCATTTAACATTGTTAAGTTATATTTTTCCATCCATTCTATTATATTTTTTTCATTACTGTCCTTTAAACCCCACATGGCCATTGTAGTCTCCTACAATTATCATTGGTTCATCAATTTTATCTTCTTTTATGTTTTCTATTTCTTTTCTTAATGAACTATTTTTTTCCTTATTATCAACACTGAAATATACAACAATGATTACAAATTCACATCATTTGATGCTACATTTTGCTACCAAGATATCTGTACTTTTATATTCCATTTTTTCAAAGTAGATATAATTATTATTCTTATGCAAAATAATCAACCTTCCACCTTTATTTTCCTCATCTGTTCAGTTATTACAACATTTTTACTGAAGTTTACGTCCCTTATTTTCTTTTGTGTTTCACAAAGACATAAAATCATAACACTATATTCATCAATGAGATCCTCTATCTCCTTTGCTTTTACCTTTGTTAACCCTTGGATATTTATGGCTCTTATAATAAAGTCACTCTCTCCCTTGCTATTCAAACTACCAGTAATACTCACATTAGTTTCATCATTATATTTTTCACCACCATTAAGCCTCACTATCTTGCCCTTCCTAATGATCCATTTACCTCCCCGTGCTCGTTTTTCCCTTAATTCATCTCTCAGCCTATTGTTTTCTTCCCTCTCTTTCCTAGTGAGGTCAGGAGCAATGATGATATCCTTAATTGCTGAATCCTCTTTGATTCCAAGTTGTTTCCCCTTCACTACTAGTGTCCACTTTATCCCTACTTCATTTAACTCTACCAACGGCCTATCCCTACCTTCCTTTCCTCTCCCAATTCTGAATGCCCTCACAATCTTAGCATCCTTAACCTGCAATACTTCATGGAAGATCGACTCACAAATTGTAATATTTTCTGTATTACTGTTTATAGCCTCGTCTTCCTTAATTACTTTCTGGTACATTGAACATTACAATATCGACCTTTCTCTTATCCTTTTCTTGTATTGCTACAATATTCTCTACAACACTTTCTATAATTTTCTGCACCATCTATTCAATGTGTGTGTGAATCTTGTTCTAGCCCTTTGTTTTCTAAGGTAAACAGACCCAGACCAACCACCTTCCGCCATGCCTCCCAGTACATTGATAGGATTTTTTATGATGTAGTGAAGATTTATAACAGAAGTACCATTTTCTCAAAATTCGTTTTTCGTGCATAAAAACGTTTATAACTTTGTAAATAGTATTGCAATAAAAAAAATATCAGAAAGATCAACACACTGGTGTCTACTAATGTTTGCAAATACGCGCATTAATTCCGTCAAATGAATTTATGACATTTTCAAATCTCGTTTTCTGAAGGGGAAAATAGTCACTTTTTTGCTGTGTCTTACTATATTTGCAATTTCAGCTAGGCTTACAAAATTGCTACAGTAGGTGCTTCTGGATGTGTATTATCTGTGGAGAAAAAAATATTTTGGATACTATTCATAGTTTTTATGATATTACATAATTTAGACTATAAATTAATTGTTAATTGTTTTTTTCGTTTGCGCAAAAACTACTGCAGCTATATTAATGAGATTTGTAGTAGAGAAGCATCATACATTCAAGCACATTATGTAAGAACATTATTGAACTAGCTGAATTAGTATAAAGTTAGGAGGACTAGAAAACCAATATTGGTGCCTGCAAATGCGCTCTCTCTCTCTCTCTCTCTGTTTTCTTCACCTTTATCTTTTCCCCTTTTCCTGACGTAATTTTACTCTTCAAGTGTGGAATCTGTCCCCAACTTTTGTTTTTGATTTGTTGTTACTTTTTTTCTTAATATCCCTTTTCGAATGTGAACTGCGTCGTTGCCAGAAAAGTGTAGACTATGGATTCCAATATCATGTACAGTCGGGAAAAGGTCTACCATTACCCTACCCACCTCACGAAGCTCTTGCATGAGTGGTGTTGGTGGTGGTGGGTGAAGGAAGGAAGGTGACGTGTGGGAATGGGAAGGTTGTTGTTAAGCCTATCAACAAACCCCCCATCTTCTGCTTATCCTACTCCATAGCTCCTTCGTTCTCTTTCACTCTCCCAGTTATCAGACATGTGGCTTCTGGCTGCCGCTTCACATTCTCTCATGTCACACAGAACTTAGAGGGTTGCGTGATGTGGAACTTTCGGTGACAGTACATGTCAGACAGAGGAATGGAGACAGGCATTAGACAGGGGAGGGGATGGAAGGAAGGAGACAGACAAATAGACAGCAGAAGGGGATTAAGGAAAGGAGAAAGAGAGAGAAGGGAGAGACAAAGAGACATGATATGGGTATGAATGGAAGGAAACAGATGAGAGACAAGATATGGGGATGGAGGGAAGGAGACAGAGAAAGGGACAGAGGAAGGAAAGAGAGAGAAGGAGGCAGAAAAAGGAACAAGGGATGGAAAGAGAGAGAGAGAATGATACAGGGGAGGGGATGGAGGGGCTATGACAGTGTTAAGAAGAGAGATAGACTTGCAGTTGAGGCTCAGAAACTAGATCAAATAGTGACTTAATTGACACGTGGAGAAGGGGGGAAGTATGTGGAAGAGGAGATGGAAAGAAAAAAAGCGAGAAAGAGAAAAGAAAGGTAAGATAGAGTGGAAAGGGAATGGAGTAAGGTGAGAGAGAGGTTCAGGTTGACGGCGGAAGTTGTGTCTTTTGATCAGCACTTCCTGATGTGTTCACTAGTGTAAGTTCTTGTGGTCTGGGTCTTGTTTTAATGTTTCTGTTACACTAAGGATTTTATTTTATTCTCCCTTATTTTCTAGAATTTATAAACTGTTTCTCTATTTTTCTCAATTGAATTATTGTCAAACAAAAGACTGCCTATAATACTGTCTTCGTCCTGTCCATATGGTTTCTGTAGCACTACTAGCCTATTCGTTTCAGCGACGGACAGACGCTGTTTTTCGCAAATATCTCCTAAACGAATCATTGTATCAATATAATATTTCAGCACACTATCTTTAACACCCGGGCCTAGTTTATGGCTGACATACCATATTCCTATATGTGTTATGTTAGGAGTTTACTGAGTGATATTAAGCCTAATCCAGTCATCCTATCTAAGACATTATAGAGAATTAGACGAGTATGGGATACTCGTGTAGCCCCTCTACCAACACCCCGAACACCCCCCAGACCACTCCTTCTTTCCCTACCCCACACTTTCCTTTGAATGTGTCAATATGACTGGCCAGCTTTGTGATATTTTTCACGAGTAAACTCCTCGCATAACGCATATAGTAATATGGTATGTCAGCCATAAATTAGGCCCGGATGTTAAATGTAGTGTGCTGAAATATTATACATATACAACGATTCATTTAGAAGATATTTGCGAAAAACAGCGTCTGTCCGGCTCTGAAACGCATACTAGATTTTTCCTTCTTTCTTCGCTGTAGGCGAAAGTGGGGTAACTTTTCCATTTCATCGCCACACATCACACAGCTTGTTGGGAGGTTTTGAAATCTGTTCCTGTCTCCAAGCCCTAAGTTATTTGTGTGGCACCGGAACATGATACTTGAGGCTTCGCTGTTTTCATAGATTTCGTCCTGCCCTCCAATTTCCTTTCTCCACTCCCTATTCAATTTCAAACTTTCTTTTTCTTTTAATTCATTTTTCCAATTATTTGTGTCCCATTGTTTCACCCTATCACTAATTTCTGCATTACTTATCTCCGCCCCTCTTATTCCCACTAATCTTCTGTTTTCCAGCAAACTTTGTATCCACATATTCTTATTTTCTATTTTCATTTCATCTATTGTTCTTTCTATTTTTTTTATTATTCTCGCATCTTAATATATAGCTTATTGTAGATATTTTATTTGTGTCTCCATTATTCTACTTTACATACTAAATTTTCCTATTTCTCTCATTATTGTGGCTTCTTGTGCATAGCTTGGTGCTCCTAGTATCTTTCTTCCCACACTGTTTTCCAGCCTTTGTCATTTTTTATGCCTTCTTTTGTAAAATTTAAAACATTTGCTCCATACAATATTATTGGAAGAGCTATACTTTTCCAAAACACCTTTCCAATTGTTTGCCTGGCACAACTTCCTGCTACAACAGAGTATGCTAAATTTGCCATTTTATTCACCTTTTCTATCATTAGCTGTTTTTGTACTTTGAACATGTTTCTACCGTCATTAATAGTTATCCCCAAGTATTTAAATTTATCACTCACTTTTATCCCTGCAATTTCATTTGGCTTTTCCTTCATGTTGAATATAATTATATTATTTTTTCTGTTTGTTTATCTCAAGCTCACATTCCCTCCCCGTTTTAATCACTTGCTCAATCACCTTTTCCGTGTCTTTTTTCCTTTCCTGCTAATAGCATTCCGTCATCTGTATAGAACAGTGAGGTTATTGCTTGGCGAAAGCCAAGTATGTTGCTCTATAATCTTGTGTGTTTGTGTGTTTGTGGCTATGTCTGTAGCTTCGCGGTATACAGGTCGCATTTCTTGTCCGATTTTGCTGAAATTTTCACCACATGTAGGCATCATAATTTCTAGGTCACCTATTGTTTTTGAAGGTCAAAAGTAGAAATTAAGGTCAAAATGATAAAAATCTGAAAATTGATAAAACCGTAATAATTTCGGTTGTAGAGATCTGATTTTGATCAGACCTTTTCTGTAATAATCTATGTTCAATTCTGCTTGTATTGGTACTTGAGTGATGACCGTATTCTTAAAACTCGCGATTTGAGCATTAGGTCGAAAATCAAGGGGTCTGAATTTTCAGGTCAATTTCTCCACATGCGTTTTGGTCACAGTAGGACTCACTTCTGGTCCGATTTCGAGGAAATTACTTTCTAGGTCAAAGGTCAAGATCAAGGCCATGACTTTTGCCAAGTCCTCGCTGTACGAGCGAATGTTTTTTTATGTTGAAGTTTTCATCCTTATATCCTCTATCTACCTTCTCTAAATGTTGTTCTCATTCCCTGCTAATAGCATTCTGTCATCTGTATAGAACAGTGAGGTTATGTTGAAGTTTTTATTCTTATATCCTTTATCTACCTTCTCTAAATGTTGTATAATTTTGTAGGTAACTAGTTTGAATAAGGGGGTTGATCCCGTACATCCCTGTTTTATCCAACTACTAACTGCTATATTGATCTCTTCATCCTCATTAAGTCTAACTTGGGTTATGTCCCCATTATATAATTTTGTTATTATATCAATAGTTTGTTCGTTTATGTTATAATCCATTAAAGTTTTTACTATTAGGTCTCTCTTAATACTGTCGAATGCTTTTGCAAAATCGACTGAAATGACAATAAGTGCCTTTTTGTTCTTAAATGTCTGCTCTACACAGTGCCTCAAAACTAAAATATTATTTTCGATTCGAGCTTTGTTGTAAACCCCGCTTGATTTTCCTTTCCCCAGTTATTTCTTCTTATTTGGTCCTCAACACTTATTCTCAACACTGCCACTAGTATTTTATAGCCTATATTTGTTAAAGCTATGGGTCAAAACTCATTAACTTTAGGCTTTCTTGTTTTTGGGATCATTACCGTTTTACTTTCTTTCCATCCTTCTGGTATCTCTCTTGACTGCAGAGTGTGCTTGAGTGTTTGCACTAGTGTTGTTAAATAAATACCTATTTTCTAAAAATACTTTGTAAAATTCAGGTTTTATCCCATCTGGGCCTGCTGCCTTTTTGTTTTTCAGCTTTGCTAAAAACATTTTTACTCTTTCTACAGTTATAATTTCATCATCTAAGTATTTAACTCTCTCTTCTATTTCTAGAGCCATATCAATATGTTCTTTAATTTCCTTCCCATAGTTTTCTATATAAATTGGTACATTCTCTTTCCCTTTTTGATTTGTAACCTGGTAATGCCTCCCTCTCTATATATTTAACTTTATATAGAATTTCTCTTTTCTATATACTCTAACCTAGCCTCCTCATTCCAAACTTCGTTGATATTATTTTGATGTTTTCCATACAGCCCTTTCCAGAATGTCTCCACTTGTAATTTAGCTGTATCCTCTTCTAATGTTTTGTTATCGTCACCATATACACCGTCCAGCAAATCTATTGATTCTCTCTCTCTATCTCCCCTCAGCATACTTATGTATTTTCAGGTGTTCTTTCTATTACTTTTATCCACTTTAATCTCCTTCGCTTTCTTTACATCATTAGTTATCCTTCTAACTAAGATCTGCACCTTCTCTTTCTGATCTAAGTACAACTTTTCCCATTTGTCCTTTTCCTCAGAACATGTTTCATTCCTTTTTCTCCTATTGTACCTCCTTCTCTCCTTGATTTCCCATCTTATATCCTCATTAAACCATTCCGGTTCATCTTCTACTTTCTTTACCACAATAGTTTTCCTTTTATATTTACCCTTAAGATATTTATTTGCTGCATTGATTATCTTGTTTTCTAGTTCTCTCATATTTTTAACTCTTTCATCCATGATATTACCCTGAAGTTTTTCACCAAATAATTTTAAAGAAACTTTATCTGTTTTGTAGTATTGTCTTGTAATCCATTCTTTATTATTGTACCTCCTATTTTGTTTTATCTCTATCTCTATTTCTATTAGGTTATGATCAGTGATGTCACACTTTTCCTGATCTTCATCTATCACCATTCTCTTATATTTGTCAAATAATTTATTGGTGGCTAGCACAAAACCTATCACACTCGTTTTTCCCATCTCTGGACCATGTATATTCCCCCTCACAGTTTATATCGTCGTTTAGCATATATAGTAAGTTTGTATTTCTCTAACCAGTCCAGGATCATCTTGATATTGTCATCCAACTTTTGATCTGCCTTAAAACACACATGTCCATTAAAGTCTCCCACTACTAACACTGCCTCCTAAATATTATTATCCAGCAGCATATCAATTTCTGCTTTCATGGCTTTGTTCATTTACACTAAAATATACAATAACAACTGAAATATCCCATCCTCTTATGTTACCTTTTACATGTAAAATATCCTTACTTTTAGTATATATATGGTCAAAGGAAACATCCTTTTTTGTTTTGGTACAACATCATTATTCCTCCACCTTTACAGTCTTTTATATATTATCTCATTTACTCTAGTATAACAATACTATCTTTAAAGTTGACATCTCTGACTTTCTTTAGAGTTTTTGTAAGACATAGTATACTATTTCTATCTATTAGTTCCTCAATCTCCTTAACCTTAACTTTTGATATTCCTTGTATATTAATAACTTTAATGACTACCGGTAGTTTATCTATTTCTTCCTCACTCCTATTTGTACTTGATAACAGGTTATTGCCATTCTTAATTATATCCTTTACTTTCCCTTTCCTTATTATCCACTGTCCTCCGTTTTGTCTTTTGTGTCTCAACTCTTCTCTCAACCTATCATTCTCTTCTCTTTCCCTCTTGGTTAGGTCATGTACAATAATGATTTTCTGGTTACTTGATCTTCATCATTCTTTAATGTTTTGCTTCGCTTCACCAACTCCCACTTGATTCCTACTTCATTCATCATCTCCATAATAACTGGCCTAACCTTTCATCTTGTTATCCTACCAATCCTAAAGATCATTTGAATTTTTGCGTCCGTGAAAAATTTCTTCACATCTCTCCCTATCCTCATCTACTGTCTCGCTGATCTCCGTTTTCCTACTTTCTGGTATATTAAACAGTATAATATTGTTCCTTTTCTTCTCCCTCCTCCATATTTTCCATTATTCTCTCCGTCACTTTCCTTACACTCTCCTCCTCCCTTTTATCCCATTTTTCCTCCAGATTTTCTATACTTTTCTTAAGGGAATAATTAGCTGCTCTCAGTTCCTTCCTATCTTCCCTAATGCTATCCACATCATTATTTTCTCCCCTTGTTAGCTCATTTCCACACATACCCTTGGTTCCAGTGCCTCTTTTTTCATCTTCCAATTCCACTTCTCTTCAAGGGATTCCATCTTCTCACTTATTTCTGTGTTTTTGCTTTTCACTGCCTTCAGCTCTTCCCTCAGTTTTGCATTTTCCTGTTCATCATTCCTCCACTTGTTGCTGCATATTTTGTAGAACCACACCTCTCTGGTCTTAGCTACTTTAAGTCCGGCCTCTGTAAGCCCCTCGCATTACTTGTGTCGCCAGTTTTTATATATTATATATGCCACTCCATTATTTTCCACCCAATGTTTACACTTAGTACAAACTTTGCGCTCTCTCGTCACTTCCTCTTTGCATTTTCCACATATTCCATCTTCATTTAGCTTTCCCTTGTATTCACACCTTCTACATATTTTTAACTTTGTACTACTGCCTCCACCACCACTATACTCTTCACAATTCATTGCTTTTAAACTTTGTTTTCTATTTCTCGACCCAGACCGACCACCTTCAGCCATCTGTTGTCAGTGTTACCAGCTCACAGAGGGGCACAAAGGCAGCCATGTAAACTGACACGCTATCAGACAAGAAGACAGACAGATACACAGACACATAAGGAGTAAACACGACACTGACTGACAAACATAATAACAGAGATACATTTAAACGATTGAAAACACAGATACACACTAAACCATACAGAGTTATTTGGAAGGACAGGTGAGATTACTGGTGAAAAATGAATAAATATTAATTAAGGTAAGTTTTAAATATGTACTGATGTAAGTAATATCAAGTTGATGATGTGGTGGTACGAGGAGGATGGGAGAGAAAACTACATACATATAACACTTGGAGGAAAATATTAAACTGGATGAGATAAAGTTTTAGGGGAATAAATTTAATTAAACAATGCTATAGGGAGGACGGACGGGTTGCAGTACTATAATATATGTAAAAAAAAAAAATTACTGGACAGTGGAAGTGGGGAGAGAGTTGGCTGAGGTGAGGGGAGCTGGAAAGAGGGGCAAGATCGGAGTGACCCCAAAAACTATACAGACAGGAGAGGATCAAAGTGAAGGACAGGCCTAGAGAGGGTCGTGGCCATGGAGCTATATACTACCTCCATGGTCGTGGCAGAGTAAATGGGAAATAACGAAGGGGTATTGGAGAAGGGAGAGAAAATGAAGAGGGTGTGTGTAGGAAAGGGAGAGAATGGAATGGGTGTGTGTTGGAGGGGGGAGAATGGGAAGGGTGTGTGTTGGAGGGTAGAGAATGGGAAGGGTGTGTGTTGGAGGGGGGAGAATGGGAAGGGTGTGTGTTGGAGGGGGGAGAATGGGAAGGGTGTGTGTTGGAGGGTAGAGAATGGGAAGGGTGTGTGTTGGAGGGGGGAGAATGAAGAGGGTGTGTGTTGGAGGGTAGAGAATGGAATGGGTGTGTGTTGGAGGGGGAAGAATGTGAAGGGTGTGTGTTGGAGGGTAGAGAATGGGAAGGGTGTGTGTTGGAGGGGGGAGAATGTGAAGGGTGTGTGTTGGAAAGGGAGAAAATGGAATGGGTGTGTGTTGGAGGGGGGAGAATGGGAAGGGTGTGTGTTGGAGGGGGAAGAATGGGAAGGGTGTGTGTTGGAGGGGGGAGAATGGGAAGGGTGTGTGTTGGAGGGGGAAGAATGGGAAGGGTGTGTGTTGGAGGGGGGAGAATGGGAAGGGTGTGTGTTGGAGGGGGGAGAATGGAATGGGTGTGTGTTGGAGGGGGGAGAATGGGAAGGGTGTGTGTTGGAGGGGGGAGAATGGGAAGGGTGTGTGTTGGAGAAGGAAGAGGTTGAGTATAAGACAAAAGGAGACAGAGAGAAAAATAATTACACACAGGTTGACTATTTAGAGAGAGAGAGAGTTAGTTGATGTATGTGTATGTGTATGTGAGTGTGTACCATTGAGTTATTTTGTTGGTTGGTGTTTCCCCCTGTGTGTCTGTGTATGTATACCACTAAGGTATTTGTTGGTTAGTGTTTCCTCTTGTGTGTGTGTTTCTGTGTGTGTGTGTGTGTGTGTGTGTGTGTGTGTGTAAACCATTGAGTTTCCCCTGTGTGTGTATGTGTGTGTTGATAGGTCAGGTTGTATGTTATATTGTGTATAAGATAAGTTTGGTTACACTCACCAGTGGGACAAGGTTGATTCACTGTACCACACTCCTTCTTATTAATACAATTAAGAGTAATGATAAGGTTGGGATGGTGAGGAAGTGGCCGACTACAGTTGTATTTTCACGCTGCCAACAGTTTTTAGTTTATAACTTTTCCTATAGACCGTCCAGTAGTTGTATGACTCCCCCTAAACCTGAAGGGGATCAAGACTCACCTACATGCAAATTTTGAGCACACAAAGTTGGACGGTGTAGGCGGGCATCGCGGACACGTACACAGACAGAATTTCCGATTTATGTATATAGATTATTATACACCATCCACACCCATCCATCCATCCTATATACACCATCCACACCCATCCATCCCATTTCTTTCCATCCCTTCTTTCTATATTATATACACCATCCACACCTATCCATCCATCCTATATACACCATCCACGCCCATCCATCCCATTTCTGTCCATCCCTTCTTTCTATATTATATACACCATCCACACCTATCCATCCATCCATATATTGTATACACCATAATTTTTATATTGTAAACACCATATATTATATACACCAACCACACCCATCCATATATAGAACCTTTACGTAAGTCAAGAGTAACACAATTATTGCCAACAGTGACGCTGCTAAAGTATACTATACCTAAACCATTTCTCCCACCACTAAACTAATAGACCTACACCATAACAATAACAACAACAACTTAGTTTAATGTATTACTATTATAGCATTTTTACATATTATATAGGCCTACAACATATTTCAGTATAGATAAAATATGGTACTCTGTCTAGATTAAGTTTTGGTAGCGTCAACATCACAACAACACCAGAAGTGTTACCGTTCAGACTATGGCGTATCTATCATAACATCAAAACAACACACACACACACACACACACACACACACACACATATATATATATATATATATACATCCTGTCTGAGGATGTAATATACGAAAGTACTTACTGTTCTATCTATTATTGCTCCTGTGGTATTTTGCCGGGCGTCCGGAATATTTACCCGAAAATTTAGCATATGCATGCTTTATTAATTCTGAAAAGAAAATACTCTATTGATGTGATCTTTTTTGTTCTTAGTTTAGCAGTAATTGAGACATTTAATTAAGGGGGAGTGGGAGTAGGGGACAGGCATGGGGGGGTGCGGGAATACGGGGACAGGCTTGGGGTGGGTAGAAAGCCTGTCCCCCTATTCCTGCACCCCCCTAACTCCCCAAGCCTGTCCCCCTATTCCTACACCCCTTTAAATGTGTGACATTTGAACGGGGGGGGGGGGGGTTGGGGGGTTGCAGGAGTAGGGGGACAGGCTTTCTACCCACCCCAATCCTGTCCCCATATTCCCGCACACCCCCAAGCCTGTCCCCTACTCCCACTCCCCCTTAATTAAATGTCTCAATTACCGCTAAACTAAGAAAAAAAAAGATCACATCAATAGAGTATTTTCTTTTCAGAATTAATAAAGCATGCATATGCTAAATTTTCGGGTAAAAAATTCCGGACACCCGGTATATATACATATTCCTCTCTTTTCCATCTTTATCCTATACCATCCTCCTAACTTCCTTCGTTTCAGAGCCTCAATTATTCCTCCCTTCATGTCTCTTTCCTCTGTATCCCAGCATTTACTCACCATCCACCCACTTTCTCTCTGTCTCTCTCACAAAATTAATTAAGAGGGAGCACTTCCCTCTAATAAGTGACAAACAAATTAACAAGGCTGACGTCACATCTCTATGTTAGTTTAGCTTATGGCTGGTCTGGGATGGTCAGTGTTGAATCTGCTATCGAGTAGGACGCCAGACACGCTGCTCTCGACAAGAAAATTATTACAAGTAGCCCCTTCAACATCAACATAAAAAGGATATATACCACGCACAGGTAAACAAAACATACTGTATACGTATGTGAGACTCGTTTCAATAACTCCATATGTCAACTTTTTCCATTGCAAGGATATGATGGTTACTTTAACAATAGGGATAAGCGTGGTGGTGGAGTTGCCATATATTTTCTCAAGCTGTTCCAGGGTAATAGACTTAACGATATTTCTTTGTAGTTACCCCCATATTGAATAATTATTTCTTGAAGTATCTCAACCACACAAATTTATAATTGTCATGTTATACAGACACCACAATTCCAGTATTGATGATTTTCTTGAATCTGTTACTGACATTATTTCTTTTGCGTCAACATATAGGATTGCTATTTATTTTATGAGTGACTTAATATTAATATTATGAATTATAATGACAAAAATGATCAAAATTTGATAAACCTTTTCCATAGTTATCACTTCTTATCAACCATCAATAAACCAACACATGTTACAAGGAACTCACCCACATTCATTTACCATATAATTTTAATAATTACTTTAAAAAGTAGAATTATTTTCAATTCGATTAGTGATCACTTTCCCATTTAAAAACTCGCTCTCTCTCTTCTCCAATGTTTTTATTTCTAATATTTTTTCGTATTTCCCTCACCCTCCTAAACTCTCACCATTCTCTTCTTCCTCAACAGCTCTTCCCTCCTTCACTACCCATTAAAAGGTCTTCCATTTATCAAAGATCACAACATTATCCCTGCTGTCTCAATTCTGCCATCCCAGATATCCTTATTCTTCCACTTGATGAGAAAATGTACACAGATTGTATTTATTTGTATATTATTTGTATATTATTTCCGTGTGTGGACTTATAAATTCCCTAAAACAGATAAAATTCCCTGCACCTGGCAACACTGAGTGAACCTTGGAGAGTCAAGTGACATCTTTTCATTAAAATTAAGTTTCCAGCAATAATTTCACTCTTATCTACAATCTTATACCACCATAACATACAGGAGGATTTTCTCTACATCATCCACCCATTTTTAGTCATGGTAGCGTAATATTTGTAAATAAAAATGGGCAAATAAAAAAAATGGTAAAACATTTTTAGCTGCTCGGTTCATTCAACTCGTATTTTATCATTTATTTTTAATATAATGGCTATTTGTTCACGCTGAAAGTAATCCTCTATCATTATTCTGTCAGGTTACCAAAGCGCCAAGTAGATATTATGCGAAATAAGAGAGGCATCAAGAAAAAAATAACATATTGTACCGCGGAGAAATGCAATGTTTTGTCACGGCAAAGGTAGGCTAAGTGGAAACGGAGGTTGCCTGGAGAAATTATTGATCAATCAGTGACGAGCATTCAAAATATAGCTAGGCTCCAATTGCAAACTAGGATGGGATAAAGTATAGTGTTGGTGATGTTTGTAGAAGTTTGGGTAGTAGTGGTGGTGGTGGTGGTAGTGTTGGTAATGGTTGTAGAAGTTTGGGTAGTAGTAGTGGTGGTGGTGGTAGTGTTGGTAATGGTTGTAGAAGTTTGGGTGTTGCTGATGGTGTTGGTGGTGGTAGTGGTGGTGGTGGTGGTGGTAGTAATTTGAGTGGTAGTGGTGGTAGTGGTGGTAGTGGTGGTAATGGTTGTAGAAGTTTGGGTGTTGCTGATGGTGTTGGTGGTGGTAGTGGTGGTGGTGGTGGTGGTAGTGGTAGTGGTGGTGGTGGTGGTGGTTGTAGTAGTTAGAGTGGTGGTGGTAGTGGTGGTAGTAGTTTGAGTGGTAGTGGTGGTAGTGGTGGTTGTAGTAGTTTGAGTGGTAGTAGTGGTAGTGGTGGTAGTAATGGTTGTAGTAGTTTGAGTGGTAGTGGTGGTAGTAATGGTTGTAGTAGTTTGGGTGGTAGTAGTGGTAGTGGTGGTAGTAATGGTTGTAGTAGTTTGAGTGGTAGTGGTGGTAGTAATGGTTGTAGTAGTTTGAGTGGTAGTGGTGGTAGTGGTGGTGGTAGATATAGTTGTTTTTAAGAGATGGTTTTGGTACTGCTGAAAGTGTTGAGGATGTAGTATCTATGATGGAAATTTTATGATATGAAATTAATAATGAAATGAAGCTAGTTTATATTTTTAATCGATATAAGAGAAGCTGATAAGCCGTCAACACAGCCAAAAATGTACCAGAATTCACCAGCCTCAGTGTGTTGACGGTAAAGAGTCTCTGAATGGCAAGTATTCCGTTTGATTTACTCTGAGCGGTGGCCTGTGGTGACGAATTTTTCTACACTACTGAGCTGTAATTAGAGAGAGAGAGAGAGAGAGAGAGAGAGAGAGAGAGAGAGAGAGAGAGAATAAAAAGTCTTGATGCGTAGCCGCCCCCCAGGAATTTCGTTCATGTTTTCTCAGTCGTATTATTTCCCACCTAGGTTAATTATTATGTCGTGCATCTTGTGTAGTTGATGGTACTTGCACCCTTTTGTCATCCCAGTGGTCGTGTGTTTAAGTTGTATTATTTCCCATCGAGTTTATTTATTAAATATTTAAGTCTTATTATTTCCGACCGAGTTTATATATTTTGTTGTTGTGGTGTATCTTGTGTAGCTGATGGTACTTACATCCTTTGTTCCAGCTGCATGCCCTTTAAGGTGGTAATTCTTTTTTGGTACATTGGAGTGCCAGGACCAATTGAAGAAAAATAATGAGTTCCTGTTGCCTGGAATAGTTTGGAGGAATCAGTTGCTCCATATTTACCAACACCAAACTTCTCCTTTAAGTTTCTGCTGATTGGTGTATTAATTAATTAAGAACGATGCCAGTGTATTTGTCATGAATTGTTTTTTACGAAATAAGAGCGATATTGTCAACGTAGAGGGAGGGAGGGAGATGTCTGGTGCAAATGAGCGGGGAAGGAAAGATAAAGGAAAATACACTGTACAAATGAGAGGAGAGGATGAAAAGAGCTGGACGTTGAGTAAGGGAGTATAGAAAGAAAAAAGAGAGAGGTAAAAGACAGAGGAAAGGTGAAAGATACATAGTAACATCAAGAGAGAAAAGAAAGTAGCGGTATTTAAGGTAAGAGAAATGGGGTACTTAAGGAAGGAAATGAGGATAGAAGAGAGAAAGAAATTACACAATGACGTCACGAAACAAAGGAAATAGAGGCATTAATGGGAGGAAAAGAGAACAGAGGAAAGAAATATACAAAGGAGAGACTCAAGAGAGAGTGAGAGAGTTAGACAAGGGTAAGGCAGGGTACAGAAGCTATAAGACTTGTCATCTTCTCAGCTCTGTGAAATTGACAAGTCTCTCTTTTCTCCATAACTTGCTCTATATTTCCTGTCATTGGGATACAGTACAGTGTTTTCTCTTCAAGTCTGTTTTATGGTCTCCGAGCGCGTTCTTGGTTGAGGATAAGGTAATTAAAAGATTCAATAATTGTATGTTAACATTGTGATGTGTTTTGAAAATCGAGTTATGTACAGTTGCCCAAGGAAAGGCTGCAACCAAATTTGCTGGTGTGTGGCGATATCTGGCAGGTGCTCCAAAGTAAACACTCGTATTTTATCAATGGATCACTCAGAACCTATAGTTGTAAAGATTAATGTAATTAGTTGAAGCCAATAACATCCATCCATACAAAAGGTTATAGGTTTTGAGTGATCCATTGATAAAATACGGGTATTTACTTTGGAGCACCTGCCAGATATTGCCACACATCAGCAAATTTGGATGCAGTCTTTCCTTGGGCAACTGTATATTGCAACGACGACACATAAAGTGAGTAATATAAAACAACATTATACTACAACAACAACACGGTACATAAAGTTGGTATTATTAAACAACATTATACAACATTATTCTTCCATTGTATCACTGAGTAGAACTGGCTCCCAAAACTCGAAATAGTAATGAGCCTCGCTTTAAATTTTAATATAGACCAATTTAGCGGCAGTAAGTATAAATGTGTGAGTATGTTGTAGTGTGTTGGAAATGGCCAGCCAGTGAGTGTATCTGGTAGTAGTAATCAGGGCACCATGGCCGCTGGAGAGTTAAAGTGGCTTCATTTCCTAATACCTTAGCCAATGTTTCCATTATTTTGCCAACGTGTGGGAGGTAAAGGGATACTTACCATCTCCTATTCCAAATTACCTGAACCATTTGCTGTTTTATATGTAATTCAAAGAAAAAGTATATATATAAACTTTGACATTAATGGATAGGTACAGCCGGCTCCACTGCCGCGAGGGCCACTGCAATGTTGTCAACGTTCTCTCTCTCAGGGGTGAAACACAAACTTGGGTCCGAGACACACATATGAAGCACTCACTGGTGAGGGATGGTAATGGGGGTTGGCAGGCTTGTATGCTGAGCCAAACGAATTACAATGAAATAATAATCTATATGTGAGCAATTATGTTTTTATGTGGATGCAACAATAGGTACTAAAAAATTCTTGATGTATATATTTGCTATATTTCAGGTGTATAATATTACATTACAATGCTCGATAAATCAGGTTTTGATTTATTATTAAGATGATATATAGACGAGATTATAGTATGGGAACATATTCCATGCACCTGTGGCCAGTTTATGAATGTTCTGATAATATTGACATATTATTAGGTAGCAGAGCCCTTTTTTTTTTGTGCCGGGGTCAAACTCAGCACTCTGATATTTACGAGCAACAACCTCAACCTTACTGACTTGGCTGACACTTGAGGAAGAATTACATAAAAACTGAGGATATTTAGATAATTCAAGCTTCGGCACCATGAACTATCCATCATCTGGCCCTTTTAATTATTACGTTAAATAAAACCGGGATAAGTAAATCCTATATATTGGCTGTAATGTATTCGCATTGTTAGAACGGAAACTGAAGTTTGGTGGTAAAACTAAAATGTCAGGTTTAACATATGTAATACATGCTATTCTTTTTCCCATGAACTGGAAATAGCCTTGTAGACGAGGCTTGTGCAATTCTTGTACAGAGTGCAAATGAACTTCCCTTGGGTTCCACCTCCAACTTATCCCTACCCTACTCTCCCCATCTCTCTCTCTCTCTCCCTTCGGCCCTTTCCTTTACCTCTTAGCTGTATTTAATAAGACAGCTAAGTTTTAGTATAGGTTGTTCTCCTTGTCATCATTTATGCTTTCCGGTCTCGTCTTCTATATATTAAATGAATGTCATTTGCTCATCGAACTGTTACGTTAGGCCTCGTCCACTCAGATTGACACTTCGTCACACACACGGAAAAAAGCGATAATTTTGCCTGTCCTCTCGATCGCTCGTCTCTGCCTGCATCTGGCCCCTGCCTGAGATGGAAAATATCTGTGTTTTCACTGTTCACTCGTTCAGGCGTGAACCGCGAACTTCGGTTCAAAAGAAACGTCTGAAGCACTTACTAGTCTCGTTGCCTCGATGCCTGACCGGCTGCAGGAAGTCATTGCGAAGGAAGGAGTCTGGGTGCGATTTTGATTAAATTACATTCAGTAGTAAGGAAGTAATTAATACTAATGTAAGCTTAAGTGTAAAAACCATAAAGTTATGCATATTCTTATCACAGTATTTGCCTAGCAATTCTGCAAGACAATAACGAGGAATAAAATAAACTTTAAAACGATAAACACAACTAATTACACAGATAGATAATTATGCTACATGTTATTAATTTTAGTACAGAATTCTCTAAAGGAATGTGCCACCTGCCATGCATTGGGTTCCTGCATGAAGAAGGCTTGGTAACTTCAGTTTCCGTTCTAACAATGCGAATACATTACAGCCAATATATAGGATTTACTTATCCCGGTTTTATTTAACGTAATAATTAAAAGGGCCAGATGATGGATAGTTCATGGTGCCGAAGCTTGAATTATCTAAATATCCTCAGTTTTTATGTAATTCTTCCTCAAGTGTCAGCCAAGTCAGTAAGGTTGAGGTTGTTGCTCGTAAATATCAGAGTGCTGAGTTTGACCCCGGCACAAAAAAAAAAGGGCTCTGCTACCTAATAATATGTCAATATTATCAGAACATTCATAAACTGGCCACAGGTGCATGGAATATGTTCCCATACTATAATCTCGTCTATATATCATCTTAATAATAAATCAAAACCTGATTTATCGAGCATTGCAATGTAATATTATACACCTGAAATATAGCAAATATATACATAAAAAAAAAATCAACAAAACTAAAAACAACAACAACAACAACAACAACAGTCATAATAATAATAATAAAAAAAAATGAAAACAAAATAATAATAAATACAACACACACAAAAACAACCCTGCCTCAATTGCCTGTGTGTGAAAGCTTTGTAAAAGATTAAATTATAAGTGTGTGACTGGCAGGCAGACAGGAGGTGGAGAAATAACTTGTGTCCTGGACTGTGTCATCTCTCTCTCTCTCTCTCTCTCTCTCTCTCTCTCTCTCTCTCTCTCTCTCTCTCTCTCTCTCTCTCTCTCCTATTAATCCACCTCCTTTTTTCTCCTACTTTTCTTATTATTTTCACTCTTTTTCCATTTGGGTGTCTGGGTTTGTAGTGTGAAATTTCAATAAATTGTGTGTGTGTGTGTGTGTGTAAAATTTATGCTCGTGTTAGCGTGGGCTGCATGCAAGAACATTGATGGTATTAACGATGACTTTCTCCCTGCATATGATAATAAACTCCCTATAGTTACAATACAGATCCATCGTACCCTACATTACCACACACACACAAACACATACACCATCAATAATATTCATGCATATCACCCATTTATATTATTTGGTGATCCTTTACATATACCCTGTTTTCACTCATGTATTTTTGTTTATATTTTGGCAGATATGACGTCACGTCGAGACGGTGGAGTTGGTGGCTGCAACGTAAGCGGTGCAGCTTTCGTAGTATATGTTACCGTTATGCTGGTGATGTGTACTGGCGAAGGTGAGTTCAGAAGCGATATATATATATATATATATGTGTGTGTGTGTGTGTGTGTGTACAGTATGGCCCCACTTGGAGATATTTTGGTAACGTGAACTTGATCCCACAGTACTGGCTGTGAGATTAAAGACCTCCCCAATCTCCCTGGTGGTCAGAGGCCCCCAGACTCCCTGGTCCAGTAATCACTGGTCCCCAGACTCCCTGGTCCAGTAAGCACTGGTCCCATTTCTCTGGGATGTGCTTCGGTAGCCCAGGCATATAGGGACATACAGACATATAGGGACATACAGACTCCCTGGTCCAGTAATCACTGGTCCCATTTCTCTGGGATGTGCTTCGGTAGCCCAGGCATATAGAGCCAGCCGCTCCTTCATCTTTTTTGTTTCACTGTGACCAGAGCGTACAGGGGGTCTGTGGGGCAGGAGGCCATTCTGCCCCTGTAGAACATCAACAATTACAACCTCATTCGACAGGGTCTACCAGGCCTAGAGCTGTCCTTCTGAAATCAACCAATCAAATAAGCTTAGTAGCAGTACTGGAAGAACATTAGTGATTAGGTCAAGGTTGTAGATGTGAATACCAAGTTTATTGAAATAAATTAGATTAGCGCTGTAATTAAATGCACAATTATTACATAGTAATATTATATCATCCCCAGATCAACCAATCCTATCTTTCACTTGGTGCCTTATCCACAAAAGCAAAGGTCATTCTTAACTTAATTTTATTTTTCGTAATCATTCATTCGTGGCGAGGACTATGTAGTAATTAACACTGCTTCGAAATCATATAAAACAACACCTCTTACAAACAGAATAACAACACTATTCACTGCTTCGAAATGAACCTCAAACACTATGGTGAGGTCAGAAATGTAAACATACGAACAAGTCTAAACTCTAATAAAATGCTTTGTGAAGTTCATACAAGTAAAGAACTGCAAGTATATTTTTAAAGGATTATGACTGAATGATTAATATATATAATTTGTTCTTCCTGGACCAATGACAAATTTTGTAGCGGACTGTACAGCTACAAGAAAATATCCACAGACATTTTCCTTCCATCTTAGTATATATCTTGGTAATTAAGAACAACACGTGTATGATTTTGCAGCACCTCATAATAATAATTGAGAGGATTGAATTGACGTAAGGTGTTGTATAATTATATTTTGATATGATACTGATTGTAGTAAATATCTTAGTAGTAAAGAACAACACATGTATTATATTGCAGCACCTCATAGTAATAATTGAGAGGGTTGAGTTGACATAAGGAGTTGTATGATTATAATTATATTTTGATATGATACTGATTGTAGTAAATATATAAGTAGTAAAGAACAAAACTTGTATTATATTACACCACCTCTTAATAATAATTGAGATGGTTGAGTTGTTATAAAGAGTTGTATTATTATAATTTTATATGATACTGATTTATTTGCACGATAGAAGGAAAGTGTCAGTGGTTATTTGATTGTGGCTGCTGTACCTTGGAACATCACCCATATATTATGTCAATAATTATATAGATATATAATTATATACTATAGATGTGTTGGCAATATGAGGAGCAGGAATGATTCTTATTATATAATATTGAGCTCATAGTAATAAGTCGTGACGGAACGTTGACTTAAGCACCTTAAATTTAACCCTTTCATCTGTCAGAGAGCTTAGTCATCACTAGACCATAAGCCCGTGCAACGCAAGGAAGCATGGAATGTAAACAAACCGAGTAGGTTGCCAAGCGTACAATAAAAGAGACGTATATGTAATTAAGTAATTAGTGTGGTGTTTTTTGTGACGAAAATATCCTCTGTCCCCCCACACTGTCACACACTTTCCGTGTGAGAATTCCTAGCGCTGTAGGTGGTCACATGACAATTTGTATAGCATGACAGACAAACAGAGTCTCTTCATATATATATATATATATATATATATATATATATATATATATATATATATATATATATATTATCTAACCAAAACCTTCTAAATAAAACTGTGATTAGTATTCGAGGTCACTGAGGAAGATGTGGTATTTCTTTAGCTGCTTGAGTTTTAAGGGGGAAGTTTTGTGTTGGTAAATCTGAAGCAACGGAATCCTCCAAACTATTCCAAGCAACAGAACACCAGTATTTTTTGTTCTTCTGATCCTCCTGTTTCCTAACATACCTTAAAGGAATCAAGGCACTCCAATGTAAAAAAAAGATAAAAACAGAAAAAAATGAATTACTACCTTAAGGAGAGATTTTAGATCGAACTTGTTGGCAAATTGGAAGGCTACCGATATCCTCCTAATTAAGCCAAAAAACAGACGACCTTATTAATGGTACAAATTGGTGATCTGTTATTTCGTAACATAGTTAGGAAGAATCAGCAGAGACCTTCCAATTCACCAACAAGAAAATATCCCCGTGATATAGTATGAAAATTGGAGGTTTCTGATTCCTCCTGATTATGTCACGAAACAAGCTCTTTCTTTATAGATGGTGTTTCGTTGCAATGTTTGAAGGACTCGTTTATCTCCAATATTCTAACTACTTAAGGTGGCAGTATGTACAGTCTCCTCCACTGCCGCGTTTATCACTCAGTGTTGTCAATGTGTCAATGTTACAGCCTACAAGGTGTAAACCTCCAGTGTCATCGATTCTAGTGTCCGAAACACACACCAATAGGATTCATGTCAGTGGGAGGTGGATTGAGGGGTGGTGTTTTATGGAGGCAAGGTAGGGAACTGTAAGCTGTAATGCACAAGTCTTGGCTAGGTGCTATTTTTATGAATGCTCAATATAGGTCAAAGATAATAGTAACACTTGGTGGAGTTTTTGTTTCATGTTCTACATCATAACGATAATGATAGTTACTGCAGGTAAGAATAATATCTCTAGTATGGAATTTAAGTATGTCACCGTGTTACTATAACATTCCACATCACCATTAGTCCCCACAAGTCAAGATAGGCTCGTTACTTCAAGTTAGTCATTGTATATTAGTATGGTATTTATTTTGTGACGATGACGTAGATTTGTCAGTAACAACAATGTCTATCAATTGATGAACATTAAAACAATAGTAGTTGTGTACTAACAGTTGTCATTAAAAGTTGTTTCTTGACAATTTCGACTAAAGATAATTCATTATATATTTTTCATTATATTGTGAACCTTTCACAACCTTTATTGTTGACATTACTTTGTGATCATAGATGGATTGGGTGAGGATGGAACATAAATCATATATTTAAGGTGTTGGATGCTTCATATGTGTCGGAGTTGTTGTTGTTGTTGAAGTTCCTCAAGGTGTCTGGCCGAGCAGCCCCGATATGGAGAGGATATTTGTGTCGGAGTTGATGAATACAGTCGAGCTTCAGGGAATACATAAGTAAATATTCTGATATTTTACTTTGATACTTATTAACTTGCACCTTATGATGGCATTTACAATACCCTATTTACACAAGCCAATTTATTTCATTAATATTAATTGAGTTTAGGCCATGACGATGTGATGCAAGTAACCACAACTGTGTACGCCAATTAATGTGTGTGAAGAGAGAGAGAGAGAGAGAGAGAGAGAGAGAGAGAGAGAGAGAGAGAGAGAGAGAGAGAGAGAGAGAGAGAGAGAGAGAGATGACTTTCAAGGTATTCGAAACTTTAATTTAAAATGTATGAATTTTATTGGCATCCATAAACAAACTGACAGCTTCCTATATCTGTCCTATGATATACCGAGTTTAGTTGTAGTTGTAGTAGTAGTAGTAGTGGTGGTGGTAGTACAGGTATCTTTTTTGTAGTAGTAATATTAGTAGTTGTAGTACTAGTAGTTGTTGTAGTTGTTGTGTAGTAAAGAAATACGAATAAATGAGGCCTTCAAATATTGCCACGACACACACACACACACACACACACAAACACACACACACAAACACACACACCTATAAAGAAGGAGGTTGTTTCGTGGCATTGTCAGGAGGAATCAAATGCCACCACTTTCCTTACACAATCACAGGGTCCTTAAAAAGGTAAAGAATATATTGATGTCGAGTCATATATGTATTTTAACATCTCACTTTTAACACATTATATTTTATAATGTTGCCTTGGCCTTGAAAGCCTATATTCACAAAACATATACGATCACAGGGTTCTGAAGGAGATAGTTATACTATTGGTAGATTGGAGTGCCTTGATTCCTCCAAAGTATACTAGGAAACAAAACCAGATGGATAAATATAATGGTGTTCTGGTGCTTACAATATAGTTTGGAGGAATCAGTTGCTCCATATTTATCAGCAATGTACTACCCCCATAAATAAACAAGAATGTTTCAAAACTACATAAAAGGCCGCGATGTAATCAGTAAAAATCTTGCAATGGGTGATTTTCCATGTTATAGAACTAAAATAATTATATACATATATATATATATATATATATAAATATCTTCTCTGAGCTAGGGAGTTATTCCTTGTGGGCGAATTGAGAACACACATATTTTTTCCAATTATGCCAGAAATACTAATACTAATATAATACTAGTCACAATCATATAACCACCAACACCTTCCTTTCATTGTGCAAATAAATCAGTATCATATCAAAATATAATCAAACAACAACACCTCACGTCAACTCAATTCCCTCAATTATTATTATTATTATTATTATTATTATTATTATTATTATTATTATGAAGTGCTGCAGAATAATACACGTGTTGTTCTTTATTACCAAGATAATATTTACTACAATGGAAGGAAAGTGTCTGTGGATATTTGCTTGTGGCTGTACAGTCGGCCTCAGGATTTCATACACATAGCGTTGATTAAATGTTTTTTTTTTTAATGCTGCACATACTGTCGGAATTGTTCTGATGACTGATTCAGGTTGTAGCTAAAATATAACATTACTAGAAAAAATTGGCGTTGGAAAATGATTTGTACACAATTTTCTAGTTGTTTACGAACCCTTGTTGATGTCACAGTGGTGTATACAAATTCCTGTGTCCAACTGTAGTATGTACAGTCGTGGTCAAAAATAATCATCCTCATATGGGTATCTCAAATAATGTTTCCATGTTCATATATGATGTTCTTGTTTTAAGTAGTGTGTAGCTGCTTGTATTAAATTAAAAGATGGTAGTTAACCTGTTTATAGGAAAGTTTATCATCTACGGAACAGAGGGAAGCTGTCAAACTCTTACGTGAGTTACCCCTATATGGATGATTATATTTGACCGTGACTGTATGTACAGTTGGACACATGAATGGGTGGTACAGCCCAAGTGATAGATGGTCAGTTTCTCCCAATATAAAGTTCTTTAGTGTCAAATAGGAGACATTAAGTATTGACGATGGTAATAAAAAAACAAGTACCTGATAATAGACACTGGTTACTCAAATGGGACAAGTATTTTTCACCTGGGCTGTACCACCCATTCATGTGTCCAACTGTATGTATGTATGTATGTATGTATGTTATTGCACTGTTTGGAGGAATCGATAGGCCTAATTAAAATAAATAGCCTTTCAATTCAAGAACAAGAGACTATCGGTCGATTCCACAGTGGTATTTGTTTGTTAGCTTCCCAACCAACCACACTTTTCAGTCTTAATTATAGCCAACAACAAACTCAATCTGTCAGGTTCCATTATTACAGTAATTTCATACTAGTAGAGTCATCAAATAATTCACTCATGAGTCATTTACACTGTACAGTTTCTTTCGTTAGTGTGTTTGTAAACCCAAACAAACCACTACAGTATAATTATAACCCCTTGAGAATTAGGCATAAAGAAACCATACAATAATCACAGTTATTTATCACACAATTAATTATACCGTATAATTGAAACACCTGTTGTTACTGCTGCTGTTGTAAGTAAGTATAAACACTGAACCCTTATATAAAAGTGACAATCTTTGTTGTTGTCTGTCTATAAAGAGGATCCAGTATGCTACGAGTATCCCCTCACCCAGCCAGCAAAGGTTACCCAAATCTCAGTAACCTCACTCTTATCAGTTTTTATTTGTTATTATTATTAGTGGCAGTATACCCGAGTGATGGTTGACATGTAATAGATTGGTATAACTATGTATAACTATTACACTATTTTCAAACTGCATAAAAAAGAGCACCCAAAACTACAACTATACTAGTACAGTAGTAATAGTAGGTTGTCTTGAGTATGGCTATTGCAAGAGAGAGAGAGTTAAGTTGTCAGTAATAGATTGTAGCACCACACACGTACTAGTAGTAGTAGGTTGTCTTGAGTATGGCTATTGCAAGAGAGAGAGAGAGTTAAGTTGTCAGTAATAGATTGTAGCACCACACACGTAGTAGTAGTAGTAGGTTGTCTTGAGTATGGCTATTGCAAGAGAGAGAGAGAGTTAAGTTGTCAGTAATAGATTGTAGCACCACACACGTAGTAGTAGTAGTAGGTTGTCTTGAGTATGGCTATTGCAAGAGAGAGAGAGAGTTAAGTTGTCAGTAATAGATTGTAGCACCACACACGTAGTAGTAGTAGTAGGTTGTCTTGAGTATGGCTATTGCAAGAGAGAGAGAGAGTTAAGTTGTCAGTAATAGATTGTAGCACCACACACGTAATAACTATTACAGTATTTTAAACTGAATAAAAAAAGAACATTCGAAACCACAGCTTCTTGTACAATAATATTAAATTGCCCATAGAGTTACCCAGCTATTGCAAGAGAGAGAGAGAGAGAGAGAGAGAGAGAGTTACCAGTAATCGATTTTGGCCTCACCACCACCACGCTGTCGACGCACGTAATACAAGTGTGTAATGTTCAGTGATGTCACTCCTTGGGATTTATCACCAAGATCTTGGAATTATGGGCTTGGCCTTGGGATTGATGTTAGTAAATAGTGGAAATCTTCGGATTTCTAGATATTCATGGATTGGCTTTATATTTATTATTATTATTATTATTATTATTATTATTATTATTATTATTATTATTATTATTATTTCCAACCCTCCCTCCCTCTACAACCCAACCTTCTCAATTCTACCCTCCTTCCCTCTCACTCTCACTCTCACACTCACTCTCACTCCGCAACCAAATCTCTCCCCCATTCCTCACTCAATGTTCTCACGCTCTCCTTTCTTTTCTCCCTCATTTGATCGGAAGCCAACCTTCTCCTTAGCTCCCTAACTTCCTTCCTCTCTCCCTTTCTTCCCTCCTTCCTTTATTCTACCCTGACAAAACCTTCCTAACTCCCTTCCTCCTTTATTCCACCCTGTCAAATCCTTCATCCCCCCTTCCTCATTCCACCTTGACAAAACCTTCTCCCTCCCTCATTCCACCTTGACAAAACCTTCTCCCTCCTTCTCTCTCTCTCTCTCTCTCTCTCTCTCTCTCTCTCTCTCTCTCTCTCTCTCTCTCTCTCTCTCCGGAGTTAACCGAGACAAATCCGGAATAGACACGCCAGAAGGAATTCCCGACAAGAGGCTTTAGTGGACTTTGCCAGATGTGTCCCTTGATGAGATTAACATAGTTTTCATCCCGGGTTCTTCTTATAAACTTATTTAAAGGGATAGTATACATTTAATAGACTGTAGTACCTTGATTCCTCCAAAGTATGCCAGGAAACACACCCATATGAAGAAAAATAATGGTATCCCATTGCCTATAATAATTTGGAGGAATTATTTGCTCTAGATTTACCACCCGAAAAAATGTACTATATATTATACCTCCTTAACATTGACCCTGTGATCGTGTATGAAACCTGGTGGTCCCTGATTCCTCCTGACTATGTCATGAAACAAACAAGCTGCTTTAGTGTAAGTGGTGTTGTTTTGTGGAATTGTTTGAAGGACACTCTGATCTCCAATTTTCTGACTACATCACGGGGGACGGACATACGTTGTGGGTGAATTAGAAGGTATGTGATTCCTCCAAACTGTGCCACAAAACAGTTCCCTGATTAATACCATTGAAGAGTGTGTCTGCCTGTCTAGCAAAATTATGCAAAAAGTTACTCATGGATGTTGTTACTCATGGATGGAGAGAAGCAGAGATGTGGACCCCTACGGATACATTGACGACAGAGACGACAAACAGAGGATAGTAAGTCTGTACAGTTGGCTGGTAAGAGATAGCCACACTGAAATATAATGGAGAGTTCCGGTTGGTATTTCCACATCTCTGCTTCTCTCTGTCTGTGGAAATACCAACCGGAACTCTCCATTATATTTCAGTGTGACTATCTCTTACCAGCCAACTGTACAGACTTACTATCCTCTGTTTGTCGTCTCTGCTTCAATCAACTCACTTACTCATACCGTTGATGAAGTACCCTTATTAGTCTTACTGGTGGGGAATATATTATAGTACTCAAAGGTTTAGAGTAAACTCATGGACTTGTCTCTATTTACTGATGTAGCTTATATATCAGTTACAGGTTACAATATACTAGACACAACTCGTGTCTCTCTAAACTTATGTTACAAGGAAAGGGAATCTCTCTCTTAGGGCAGGACTTCATCCTCCCTCCTTTCTAACCCATGTCTGGGCTCCAAGTGCACCTCACTTCTCTCGACCCTTCCTCACGTCCCTACCTAGTGCCACAGTGCCACACCCACTACATAGGTTACAGTTCGTGACAGTGACGCTACGTTTATACATGATATACATACACTTTAACTACACGATTATATAAGAATAATATGAGTATATATAATTTGTCCCTTTCTCTACATACGAGATGACAATAAACAATTGATTATAGCATAAAGATTAACATACAGATAATACACAGAGTGAATCTAGCATTCAGAGCTCAGCACTGGCAAGTCTCCATCATGCCTCCATCACGCCTCCATCACGCGGTCATCATGCTGTCAGATCAGCATATTTCTTAAGATGTCATGTCCGATGAACTGGTTTGAACTGCTTTCAACCCTCACGGTATCTTCCTCACCTCCACACTCACCCTGTCATCAATATACACCGGATGCGATCTAACACCTTGTAGTTTTAGCCAGCTCCAAGAAGTGCAAGCATAAGCCCTATACTGGCGCCTCTGTGACTGGTACCATGAATACAACACTGATACATCATACAACATTGATACACGGATACAATGTTCATGAACTTTTTACCCCAGATGGTCAGCTTGGCCAATGTGCTTGTTTCAGTGGTATGTGACAAGAGGGATTTTTTATTAACTGGGACACATTTAAAAGGGGTAATTCACTTTTGTTACATTGGAGTACCATGATGCCTCCAAAGTATGCCAGGAAACAGATCCAGAAGAGCAAAAATAATGGTGATCTGTTGCTTGGAATAGTTTGGAGGATTCAGTTGCTCCAGATTTATCAACACAGAATGTCCTCCTAAACCTCCTGCTTACCGGTGTTGCTACAGTATACTTATGTGACTGTCCTGTACAACTGGTAAGAGTAATGAATGATATTGACCATGAGTGTATGTTTTGGTGTCGAGAGAAATGTGGGAAGGGATGTGTGAAGGTAGGAGGAAACAAGTAGGTAAAAAGGAGAGAACACACACACACACACACACACAGTCGTCACAGTGAACGGACGTGTCAGTGTGGTGTCCGTGCTTCGGGATATTTTTTGAAGGCACCAGGTGGAGCCCGGCTGTTCTCTCTTCTCTACTCTACTTACCTGGTAAAGTGTAAAGGGGTGAGTGGGCGAGGTAATCCTGTCTCCAAAAGTTTATAGTTTTAATGCAAGGTGATAGTTAATATAGGAGATATTGATGAAAGTGATTTAGCTAAACATGGCTGGGAGAAATACTAGGCAGAAGGGAACGTCGGAAAATGAAACAAAGAGAGGTGAAGAAGGTAGGGATAGTGAAGGGAAAGGAAGGGAATATGAACTTCATATTAAGAGGGTTGTACAAATGGAAACATATATTGAAGAGAATTCCAAGAGATGGAAGGAAATGGAACAAGAGGTGAAGGAATTAAAGGCGTTATTAAGGGATAGAATGGACAAGGAAACGGAAGGTGATAAAGGTTCGGGACAGATGTTTGAGAGGGTCGAACGTATGAGTAACCAAGTAAAGCAGCTAAGTGAGACAATAGATGGTTTGAGGAAAACAAATGACGAAGTAGTGGAACAGAATAAAGCATTGAAACAGCGAGTCCAAGAAATAGTCGAAGAAAACGAAGCACTTCGAGGAAGACTGACTATCAGTGAGGAAATGGGTAAGGAGCAAGGAGAGAACTTGGTAAAACTGAAACACGAACAGGAAGGATGGGTAAAGGTTCATGAAGAGACAATCGTTGACTTTGAAGAGGTAATGAAGCAGCAGGAGGAGGAGCGTAAGAACAATTTGGAGAGACAGGTGATTCAAGTGTTAAAAAGTAAAGACAACGTGGTTAGGGATATGGTTGACAAGAAAAAGGGTGTAATAGTGTTTGGGTTAAAGGAGAAAGTGTTGACTACTAGAAACGAGAGGGTACAAGAAGAACTGAAAACAGCTAAAGAAATAATAGGGGAGGTGAACGATGATGTCACCGAGTTAAGTGAAGAAATAGAGGAAGTATTCAGGCTGGGGAAATATGAACAGGGGAAAGATAGACCCATGAAAATCAAGTTTAAGACTCAAGTTGCAACTACAAGGGTTTTGGAAAGAACCTGGAAGTTGGCACAAACGGAAAAGTACAAAGAAGTCTGGATTAGGGAGGATTTAAATGAAGAAGAGAGAGCAAGAAGGAACGAGTTGATAAAAGAGGCAAAGGAAAAAAACGAACAAAGATCAGAGGAGGAGAAGAACAAGTTTTATTGGAGGGTAATGGAAGGGAAAATGAAAAAGTGGTATATAAAAAGAGTGTAGAAGACAAGGAGAACGAGACAGGTGACGCAGCTTTACGCAGAGATATGGGAAAAACAAAAGTAGCTTATACTAACGTAGACGGTTTTATATCCAGTAAGCTAGAATTGGAGGACTACTTAAGGAAGGAAAAGCCAGATATGATGTGTATAGTGGAAACAAAACTTAGAGAGGATATACAGGTGCTTGGAATGGATGGCGGTAAATATCAGGTGTGGAGAAGAGACAGAGAGGGAAAGAGGGGCGGTGGAGTAATGATGGTGCTTAGGACTGATATAAAAGTGGATAAAGTTGAAGAAGGAAGGAGGAGAGCGGAGATATTGAAAATGAGGATATCTACGGGGATAGGAAATATGAGAAGCATTGCAGTAGTTTATGTCCCTCCCAAATCAGGCGCCTGGGCGGAAGAAGGATATCGGGAACTATTGGACGATACGAAGGAGGAACTAGAGAGACTAATGAGGGAGAATAGAGACCTGATAATAATGGGAGATTTTAATTGCAGGGAAGTTGACTGGGAAAACCTGGATACAATGGGTGGACCGGATTCTTGGGGAGCTGTGTTACTGGAATTGTCAATGGAGAATATGATGACACAATGGGTGACAGAAAAAACTAGGTATAGAGGAACAGACGAGCCATCAAGGCTAGATCTGGTGTTCACTAGGGAAGCAGATGTAATAGGAGATATAAGATATAAAAGTCCCCTAGGCAAAAGTGATCATGTGCTTATTGAGATGAATATATTGGAGGGAGGTGTAGATGGGGGGGATGTAGCACATAGAGAAAATAGGTTGAATTATGGAAGGACTGATTTTATAAACTTAAGAAAGTTCTTTGAGGGTACAGACTGGGGGGAATTGGTAAACGCTGGAAGTGTGCAGAGCAAATATGATATATTTAGGAAAATATATAATGAAGGTGTAACTAAGTATGTACCAAAATATAAGACAAGTAAACTGAGGAAAAAGGAATGGTTCACTGGCCAATGTGAAACAGCAAGATTAAAAAAGGAAGATGCTTGGAACAGAATGCGGAGGAGGAATACACAGAATAATAGAGAGGCATTTAAAATGGCAAGAAATAGTTACGTTCAGGTAAGAAGAGAGGCGGAGAGGAATTATGAAAAAGACATTGTGGACAAATGTATAAATGAACCCAAATTGTTACATAGGTTTATAAATGGAAAAATGAAACAGAAGGTCGGAGTCAACAGGTTAATCGTGGAGGGTGCAGTATATGAAGACGATTATAATATTTGCGAAATTATGAATAGGAAATTCCAAGAGGTATTTACAAGGGAGAGCGAGTTTGATGGAAGTGGAGGTGACAGAGGGGAGGTGGTGTTGGGAGACATAAAGGTGGAAAGAGAAAATCTACTGGATAGAATGAATAGACTGGATGGAAGAAAGGCGATAGGTCCAGATGGAATTGCAGGTATGATTCTAAAGGAATGTAAGGATCAATTAATACTGCCAGTCTACAGTATAATAGAGCGTAGCTTACAGGAGGGTAAAGTTCCAAGAGAGTGGAAGGGAGCACACATAGTACCTATATATAAAGGAGGCAACAAGGAAGATCCGCTAAACTACAGGCCAGTGTCAATAACTAGTGTAATGTGTAAGATATGTGAGGGCATAATAAAAGATCAATGGATAACACACCTAGAAACCACAAAATGCATAAATGAAGCCCAATTTGGATTCAGGAAGGGGAGATCGTGCGTCACAAATTTATTGAGTTTTTACTCGAGGGTAATAGATGAGGTACAGGAGAGGGAGGGATGGGTAGACTGTGTTTACTTGGACTTGAAGAAGGCATTTGATAAAGTTCCTCACAGGCGATTGTTATGGAAGTTGGAAAATTTAGGTGGAATACAGGGAAGGCTACTGGAATGGATGGAGGATTACCTGGTGGGGAGGCAGATGAGTACAGTAGTCAGGGGCGTGGAATCCACATGGAGAGAAGTTGCAAGCGGAGTACCACAGGGTTCGGTGTTGGGACCGATAATGTTCGTGATATATGTCAATGATATGGTGGAGGATGTAAAAAGCTATACAAGCCTGTTTGCGGACGACGCCAAGATAATGAAAAGGATAGAAGATGCAAGAAGTTGCGAGGAATTACAGAAGGATTTGAATACGATATACAAGTGGAGCCAGGATTGGGAAATGGAATTTAATGCTAAGAAATGTAAGGTGTTAGAAATGGGAAAAAGTAAAAGGAGGCCATCGGGAAATTACAGCATGGGAGGGGAAGTACTACAAAAAGCAACTGAAGAAAAGGATTTGGGGGTGACTATTGAAGACTCACTCTCATCAGAGAAACACATAAACAGGATAACAGGCACGGCATACAGAATGGTGGTAAATATGAGAATGGCTTTTCATTATATAGACGAGGAGATGGTGAAGAAGTTGATAGAGTCTACCATTAGACCTCAGTTGGAATATGCAGCAGTAGTGTGGGCCCCACATAAAAAGAAGCACATTAAAAAGTTGGAAAGGATACAGAGAGCAGCTACAAAAATGGCACCGAGCTTGGCAGACTTGCCATACGAAGAGAGACTTGAACGGTTGGGGTTAGTCACGCTGGAGGAGAGGAGGAAGAGAGGAGATTTGATAACGATATATAAGTATGTGAGGGGAATAGAGTGGACAGATAGAGACAACTTTGTGGTTAAGGATGAGGGGGAGCTTAGAGGACATAGTATGAAGTTAAAGAAAACTAGATGTAGGAAGGATGTAAAGAAGTACAGTTTTCCATACAGGTGTGTGGATGAGTGGAATGGATTAGATAGGGAAATAGTAGAATCAGTGAGCATTAAGTCATTCAAAGGGAAGCTTGATAAGTATAGTCATGGAGACAGGACAGTCCGAGCCTAGCTCATATCCTGTAGAACACAACTAGGTGAGTACAACTAGGTGAGTACACACAAAGTTATATTAATGGCCAAGTCTGGTATGAAATTGTAAATCAGACAATAACAAGTTTACTCCAACAACACTGTTTACTCCAACAACACTGTTTACTCCAACAACACTGTTTACTCCAATAACACTGTTTACTCCAACAACACTGTTTACTCCAACAACACTGTTTACTCCAACAACACTGTTTACTCCAACAACACTGTTTACTCCAACAACACTGTTTACTCCAACAACACTGTTTACTCCAACAACACTGTTTACTCCAACAACACTGTTTACTCCAACAACACTGTTTACTCCAACAACACTGTTTACTCCAACAACACTGTTTACTCCAACAAGACTGTTTACTCCAACAACACTGTTTACTCCAACAACACTGTTTACTCCAACAACACTGTTTACTCCAACAACACTGTTTACTCCAACAACACTGTTTACTCCAACAACACTGTTTACTCCAACAACACTGTTTACTCCAACAACACTGTTTACTCCAACAACACTGTTTACTCCAACAACACTGTTTACCCCAACAACACTGTTTACTCCAACAACACTGTTTACTCCAACAACACTGTTTACTCCAACAACACTGTTTACTCCAACAACACTGTTTACTCCAACAACACTGTTTACTCCAACAACACTGTTTACTCCAACAACACTGTTTACTCCAACAACACTGTTTACTCCACTCTATTGCCTAGGAACTAACTGGAGGACACTGTTTACTCCACCCAAAGAAATGTGTGGTCTTTGATTTTGCCGAGGTCACTTCGCTTGTTGCAAGGCACATTTTGGAGGAATCAGAATGCTGCAGTTTTCAATCGTTCAGTTTTCATCACATGCCATCCAGTAAGCCTTCCATCCATTCACTCCATTCATATCAAGGCTAGAATTTATTCTTTTCTCCCATCCACTCCATCCATATCAAGGCTAGAATTTCTTCTTTTTTCCCATTCACTCCATCCATATCAAGGCTAGAATTTCTCCCATTCACTCCATCCAAATGGAGGCTGGCATTTCTCGTTACTCCAGGTCTCAATTTCACACTAGCAGCAGCACACCATCTCCTCATCACTCAGCCTTCATCATCATCATTACCATCATCAATCGTTATTCAAAAATTACCTCAGTTGCTCAAATATTTAACATGGGATTTCCAATGTTGTTGTATTGCATTTCTCTCGTTTTCTCCTTGTGAATTTTATATTTATTGTTTATTTTATTTATGGTGTTTCTGTTTTGTTTATAAATACATTTCTCTTATTTGTATGTTTCACCTGGTCTTGATCACGTGTTGGACACGTGCTCACCAACTGTTACCCTCCCGGAATGAGCTCAGAGCTCATAGAGACCGATCTTTGGGTAAAGCTGTATCTCTCTCTCTCTCTCTCTCTCTCTCTCTCTCTCTCTCTCTCTCTCTCTCTCTCTCTCTCTCTCTCTCTCTTCCATTATTTATGAAACACTTTCCTCCTTCCATCATTAACCCCGAAAGGACTTGAAATTTGGTGAAGAAATGGTAACGCAGTCGGTAAAAAGCTGAGAGAGAGAGAGAGAGAGAGAGAGAGAGAGAGAGAGAGAGAGAGAGAAGATAATGATGAGTGGAAGGATGAGATGAACTTCAGGGGAAAATATATGATTCCATTGGACGTGAACAAAATAGCAGTGGTGTTCGTTCGTACACACACACACACACACACACACACACACACACACACATAAGCATCACCAAACCAACTAAACTAATCAATCACCTTTAAGAATCAACACCGAATGAGGTTGGTCCATATTGATAACCAAACTCACTCTACAACTCTAATAACCAAACTCACTCTACAACTCATAATAATAACCAAACTCACTCTACAACTCATAATAACCAAACTCACTCTACAACTCATAATAATAACCAAACTCACTCTACAACTCATAATAATAACCAAATCCCATCCTATCTATTTATACCCTCACAGTGGAGGGTGGGACAGAGGCTGAGATCAGTTGGCCCTACATTCTATCTATCTATACCCTCACAGTGGAAGGAGGGACAGAGGCTGAGATCAGTTGGCCCTACATACTATCTATCTATACCCTCACAGTGGAAGGAGGGACAGAGGCTGAGATCAGTTGGCCCTACATACTATCCATCTATTCCCTCACAGTGGAAGGAGGGACAGAGGCTGAGATCAGTTGGCCCTACATACTATCTATCTATTCCCTCACAGTGGAAGGAGGGACAGAGGAGGAGCTCTGCCAAGCCGTGGACGAGATGGCAGCAGAGAGGTCGTGTGAACCCGTATTTACCAGGAGGCCTTACATAGACGACCAACTCTCTACCAATGTCACTGCTGGGCTCGGCTCCATTGCCATACTCTACTGTAGAGTTCTGTATAATGTGGACGAACAGGTAGGTATTAGTGATGAAATAATTGATTGTGTGTGTGTGTGGGTGTGTGTGTGTCTTTGCTTTTGGTTTATATTATCATACAGATTTTGTTTTTCTCTTCATATAAATGATATAATTATAATTTATATTATGTGGTTGTTTGTTTGTGTGTATTTGTTTCTGCATGTGTGTGTGGTTGTTTGTATGTGTGTGTGTGGTTGTTTGTATATGTGTGTGTGTGTGTGTGTTTGTGTGTGTGTGTGTGTGTGTGTGTGTGTTTGTTTGTGTGTTTGTTCCAGCAGTGTTCAAGGCTTCTATTCTATTCTAAGCCTTTGATATTTTCTGCATCAGTAAAGAGGAAAAAATAATTCCCTTCCTGGTGCTTCTCACTCCTGCCCTTTAACATTATACCCCTTCTCTCACCCCTCCTCTCACACCTCCACACACTCCATTCCTCTCACCCCTCCACACACCCTACACCTACATCCCTCCACACACTCCATTCCTCTCACCCCTCCACACACCCCTCCACACACCCCATTCCTCTCACCCCTCCACACACCTCATTCCTCTCACCCCTCCACACACCCCATTCCTCTCACCCCTCCCCACACCCTACACCTACATCCCTCCCCACACCATACACCTCCACCCCTCCACACACCATACACCTCCACCCCTCCCCACACCATACACCTCCACCCCTCCCCACACCATACACCTCCATCCCTCCACACACCATACACCTCCACCCCTCCACACACCATACACCTCCATCCCTCCCCACACCATACACCTCCACCCATCACACACCATACACCTCCATCCCTTCACACACCATACACCTCCATCCCTCCACACACCATACACCTCCATCCCTCCACACACCATACACCTCCACCCATCACACACCATACACCTCCACCCATCACACACCATACACCTCCACCCCTCCACACACCATACACCTCCATCCCTCCACACACCATACACCTCCATCCCTCCACACACCATACACCTCCATCCCTCCACACACCATACACCTCCACCCCTCCCCACACCATACACCTCCACCCCTCCAAACACCATACACCTCCACCCCTCCACACACCATACACCTCCATCCCTCCACACACCATACACCTCCACCCATCACACCCTTTCCTCCACCCTTCACACACCCTTCCCTCCACCCTTCACACCCTACCCTCCACCCTTCACACCCTTTCCTCCACCCTTCACACACCCTTCCCTCCACACACCCTACCCTCCACCCTTCACACCTTTCTCTCCACCCTTCACACCCTTTCCTCCACCCTTCACACCCTACCCTCCACCCTTCACACACCCTTCCCTCCACCCTTCACACCCTCCCCTCTACCTTCTACCTTCGCCCCCTTCCTTCCTCACCTTGCCCTCCTTCCTTTCACAATCACTCTCATCTAGCCTACACCAATGTTACTCCCTTCTTTATTACACACACCTTCCCCCTTCCTTATTACACACACCTTCCCCCTTCCTTATTACACACACCTTCCCCCTTCCTTAAGATGTCTTCTCTCTCTTCCTCCTACCTTCTATCTCATTTCCCCCTCCATCACCCCTCACCCCCACCAATACTCCTCCACCTCCTCCTCCTTCTCTACCTCCACACATCTAATACACCTACCCCTTCCCCTCCCCTCCTCTCTCATTTACCCCATCCACCCCTCACCCCTAATACTTGATCCCTCTCCCTCCATCCCTTCCACTCTCATTTCCCCCTCCACCCCTCACCCCTAATACTCCTTCGTTCCCCATCTCCTCCCCTCCCCTCCCCTCCCCTCCGTTCCTCCTCCCTCCCCCACACATCTATAACACCTCCCCCCCTCCATTATCCCTTCCTCACTCATTTCCACCTCTCTCCCCCACACATCTATAACACTTCCACTTCACCTCCCCCTCCTTCTCTCTCCACCACACACCCTTTTATCCTTTCCCTCGCCTCTGAAAATGACCCTCGGAATCTATACCACTGCAGAGTCTCTAGAAATGTCTCTCTCGACAACCACCTTGCCGTTGGTGAGTGAGCTTGTGTGATCTGTTTGAATTTGGCTAGCTATGCTGGGGGACATGTAGTCCAGTAGGGTTACCCATGCCAGAAAGGTAGCGTCATTAGGATCCTGACTAAGAGTTGTCGATTCTTCACATTTCCCCCTTCTTGGTGTGTCTCCTAGCATCCCCCTACTAGTCTTTTTCGGTTCTGTTACTGTTAAGTTTCACAACTGCTCTTCAACTGTTTAAAAATATATATATATATATATATATATATATATATATATATATATATATATATATATATATATATATATATATATATATATATATATATATATTCATCACTTTGGATATAAGTTTTTATTGTTAAGGTCCTCACCAGCTACCTTATGCCGTGTGAGAAGGGAGGCTTTGGAACCTCCTATAACAACGCCTTTTAATGCTCACAGGTTTCGAAAGGGCTGAGATTGAAGGGATCTCAGGCGTATGGGGTACGAGTAATGGAGATGCCTCAGGACCCCCATAGATATTCTCTTAGATTAATTAGCCTGACCAGCTCCCTGTGACCATTCTTAGGTGCCTAAAGGCTCGACTGCTCTTTGGTGAGAGAGCTTTCACGCCTCGCTGGCTGCCAGGCCAGTAAAAGATCTCGGATTAAATAGTGGGCATTTAGCTTTACTATTTGCTTTAAGTTTGGCCGCGGATGGAGGATTAGTAGGGATTAGTAGGAAAACGATACACTTCAAGCACCCCTGTCGAAAAATCAGATCACCATTTATTTGGGGCTCTTGTGCTGCTCAGTTGGGAGCTGCGGCACGATTGGGGCCGTCCGGCCCAGGGGAGACCTTAGGGTTGGTGTGCTTGGCTCATAAGGGTTTCTGTTGGCTGAACGACCGAAAACCTTCTGGAAGTAGGCGGATGAGACTTATGCGAGACTAAATCACATTACCCTTTCTTTTATATTATTGGTCTTATATTGAATTAGAGAGAGATGACTGGTCCATCAGCAAGAAAATTTACATGTTCTATATGCAAGGTGTACCGCTGGTGTGAGGACTTCAGCGGGAGGAGTGCGAGTGACCTAGACCCCTCAAGTGTCTGCGACTTTTGCAAACTTTAGGAGAGGTTGATGGAGCACAACGTACTGCTCACAAAGGAGAACAACTCCCTAAAGGAGAAAGTTTTCCTGATGGAGTCCAAGAGGTGTGACTGTCACGTGGGAGACGAGGCAGTCCAAGGAGCTTCTTCACCGGAGAGCTCCACCACGGCGGTGAAGAACAAGAAGAAGAAGAACAAGAAGAAGAACAACAACATTGAAGAGAGAAAAGAGACTGCAGAAAAGCAAAATGGAAAAGAAACTGCAGAAAAGTGTGATGAAGAAGAGGAGGGGAATATAGAGAGGGGAGAAAACCACAAGAAGACAGTTGAGGAAGAAATTGAAAACAAGGCAACAGAGAAGGAAAAGAAAATGAAGAAGGAAAAGAAGACGAAGAAGAAGCAACCTGGAGGAAGTGACAAGCCCGGCAGGAATTCAAAACACTCTCGGGTTCCTCACAAAGCATCTCGTGCTCCTACCAAGGAGAAGCCTTTGGATATACACATTGTAGGTGATTCCCAGGCACGAGGGCTGCAACCCCTAATGGCAGCTCGCCTTCACACTTCTGTGAAGGTGAATTGTCTACCAGGTTGTGGCAATGCTGACCTCCGAAAGGAAGCTGAGAGAATCCAAACGTCCAGATCTGCTGTCATTGCACTCATGGTGAGTGGTAATGACATCTACCTGAGAAATGGTAGAGTAGGCATGACTTAAGGAGTCCTCTCGGATGTGCTCGGTGCAGTAGATGACTGTGGGTTAAAAACCCACAAAAGGGTAGTTGGTGGCGTGCTTCCAAGGAGAGGCCCTACAGGGACTGCTCTATCAAAGAACATTGCAGTAAATCAGCGCCTGGCTGATTTGTGCACTGCTGAGGGGGTGTTCTTTGTGGACCCCTACACCTCATTCTTTGGTAGAGACGACCTCTACCAGAGGGATGGCATACATCTCTCACCAAAGGGGAAGGAAGTCCTTTCCAAATTAATGGAAGACGCCGTCCGACGATGTCTCAGGAGCACTCGACCGAGCGTGGAGGAGAGCCCTCGTCGCTATGCTAGAGTGACCCCAGAGAAGACATTCGCCGAGATCCTGAAGAAGGATATCCCCAGCACTACCAAGACAGTGATCAAACCGGGAAATGGAAGAGAATAGGGAGCCCTGCAGTTGGGGGTTCCCTAAAGGTTCTATTGTTCAACGCCAGGTCCATCCGAAACAAGTTTTTGGAACTGCGGGCCCTCGTTGCGACAGAGGAACCCGAGATGGTGGCCATAACGGAGTCATGGTTGAGAACCTCAGACAGAGATCTTGAAGGGGAATTCGTGATTCCAGGCTACCAACTCTTCCACAAAGATAGAGAAGACAGAGGGGGTGGTGGTGTGTTGTTGTATGTAAAGAACTCCATCAAATCGATGACCTGCAACATCACATCGAACCACGAGCTCCTTGGAGTTGACCTATAAATAGGCACTGCAAAATACAGAACCCTGCTGCTTTATAGACCCCCTGGACAACTCAGTGAGATCGACAGGGACCTGTACCAGTTGCTGGGTTAACTAGTGGATGCAGGGTGTGCATCCTTATGGGGGACTTCAACACACATGTTGACTGGGAAACCAGAGAGCCCTCTGCCGAGAACACACCACTCTTGGAGTTTGTAAATGATGAATTCCTCACTCAATGGGTAAGGGAGCCAACAAGAGGTGCTAACATACTCGACTTGGTCCTCACCTCTGAGGATGACATCATTCAAGACCTCTCTGTAAATGAAGAAATAGGTGGAAGCGACCACAAGCTTATAAGATTTTTAGCTAAAGTCCCTAATATGGAGATCGTGACCCCCGTGCATAGAAAATTAGACATGGGGAGAGCGAACTTTGCAGGTCTTCGTGAAGGCGTTGCTGAAATGGAACTAGAGGAGGGAGAGATTGCTGATGATCTGTGGAGGTCATTCTTGTCTTCCTTCATGGAGCTTCAGTCGTACTTTATTCCTCTGAAGGGAACAGGTCAGAAGTTCATTCAACAGAAGTGGTTTAATCGGGAAATCCGTAACCTACTAAGAGAGAGGAGAACAGCATACCGTCAAGCGAAGACATCTGAGGACTTTGACGGTCATAGACGACTAAATCGAAATGTGAAGTCCAAAATAAGGGCGGCTAAGCATACTGAGGAGGTCCGTGTGGCTAGACTCTGCAAAAAGAACCCCAAGGAGTTTTTCAGTTATGTGAATGGCCGTAAACCAATCCGACGCAGGATCGGTCCCTTGGTGAATAAGGATGGAGCATTGATGCACTCTGATGCAGAAAATGCTAACCTCTTAAATGAATACTTTTCTTCAGTGTTCTCTGAGGAGAGTGGTCTCATTCCCGAACCTTTGGACTCCTCCAGTGAGAAGTTGGAGGCAATGGTCTTCACCCGAGAAGAAATTGAGAGAAAAATAATCGAATTAAAGGCAAACAAGTCCCCCGGTCCGGATAGGTTCTTACCTAGAATGTTGAAAGAAGTTCATGGTGAAGTATCACAACACCTGTGCATGGTCTTCAACAAGGTATTCCAGACTGGATGCATTTCTAGAGACTGGCGTGAGGCAGAGGTGACTCCTATCTTCAAGAAGGGAGATGCTAGCCAACCGTCAAACTACAGACCCATCAGTTTAACCTCGATAGTCTGTAAACTCATGGAGAGCATCATTTCTACCCACTTACAAGAAGATCTTAGGAAAATCGGGGAGTGGTCTGACACGTGGCAAATGCCATTTAACGTGAACAAATGCAAAGTTATGCATATAGGCCACAGAAACCCCCGAACAGAGTATACCCTTAAGGGCAATGCTCTCGTAAGCACTGATACCGAGAAAGACTTGGGTGTAACTATCACTAGCGACCTCAAGTTCTCAAAGCAGTGTATTGAGGCAGAGAAGAAAGCCCAAAGGATGTTAGGGTACATAAAGCGACAGTTTGGATACCGGAACAAGGAGATAGTAGTTTGTCTGTACAATTCCCTTGTCCGACCGCACCTGGAGTATGCAGTCCAGTTTTGGTGTCCCTCTTACCGAAAGGATATCGCGAGATTGGATCGAGTGCAAGCCAGGGCAACCAAACTTATACCCTCCCTTAGACACAAGAGCTATGAAGATCGGTTGGTAGAACTCAACCTGTTCTCTTTGGAAACTCGGAGACTGCGTGGTCAGCTTATCGAAGTGTTTAAAATACTACGAGGCTTTGACAATGTAGACTACAGGGACATTTTCCAACTCAGTGAGGGCACAACCAGGAATCATGGCTACAAACTTGAACTGAAGCGATACAACCGTGATCGGTGTGGTAAATTCTTTACATACAGCATCTGCGGTACTTGGAACGCGCTTCCTACTGATATAGTCAACAGCACCTCTGTGGATCAGTTCAAGTCCAGATTAGACAAAGTCTTAAATCACCGTCTAGGTGTTTAAGCTGTTGTGTGAGTGTTCCTTGATGGTTTCACATGACACATTCGAGGACGGTCACATACTTGCACAACTAAACCCACAGATACCCTCTTTGTATGGAACGTAAGGTCTCCTAGGGTACTTCTTTTCCTTGTAACTCCTTATAACTCTCTCTCTCTCTCTCTCTCTCCCTATACACCTAATCATCAACCCAATCATCTTCCTTCAAACCCCACCAGGTGTCGTGGATTCGAACCCGTGACAAACACCTTCTCACCATGGGTACCATCACCTACACGAGCGAAGATAGGTTCCAAGCAGTCCACAAACCCGGCTTACTAGACTGGCTACTCAAGATCTTCTATGTACAAGAGAGAGATGCTGGAGAGTATATATGTCAGGTGGCCACAACACCTTCTATCAGTCACTCTATATGGCTCTCCGTTGTAGGTGAGTGTTCTGTGAATGACTGATTGAATGACTGCCTCTCTCTCTCTCTCTCTCTCTCTCCCTCTCTCCCCGTAACGTAATATAATGTAACACAGTAGACAGCTTCAAACGCCGCTTAGATAAACACCTTGCATCTAATCCCCGACTTTCGATGTTTACTAATGAATAATTCATTAGTAAACATCGAAAGTCGGGGATTAGATGCAAGGTGTTTATCTAAGCGGCGTTTGAAGCTGTCTACTGTGTTACATTATATTACGTTACGGGGAGGGAGAGGAAGAGAGAGAGAGAGAGAGAGAGAGAGAGAGAGAGAGAGAGAGAGAGAGGCAGTCATTCAATCAGTCATTCACAGAACACTCACCTACAACGGAGAGCCATATAGAGTGACTGATAGAAGGTGTTGTGGCCACCTGACATATATACTCTCCAGCATCTCTCTCTTGTACATAGAAGATCTTGAGTAGCCAGTCTAGTAAGCCGGGTTTGTGGACTGCTTGGAACCTATCTTCGCTCGTGTAGGTGATGGTACCCATGGTGAGAAGGTGTTTGTCACGGGTTCGAATCCACAACACCTGGTGGGGTTTGAAGGAAGATGATTGGGTTGATGATTAGGTGGAGAGAGAGAGAGAGAGAGAGAGAGAGAGAGAGAGAGTTATAAGGAGTTACAAGGAAAAGTACCCTAGGAGACCTTACGTTCCATACAAAGAGGGTATCTGTGGGTTTAGTTGTGCAAGTATGTGACCGTCCTCGAATGTGTCATGTGAAACCATCAAGGAACACTCACACAACGGCTTAACCCCTCCGCGACGGGATAACTATGGATAGCCATTTTGTCAGTCCGGGGCTAGTCTTACTTTCCCTACTGTGTGGCCGGGCGCTTTTGGCCGATTTTTCCAAAATCGCTCTATTCCACTTACTCTGTACGTCTAAACTACGATACTGAACAACTTAAATTTGGTCTTGTTAGCACCATCAACTCTTCCTCTTTCCAATAAAACCAACCTCAGCTCTCTACAACTCTCCGTTGCCGAGAAATTAAGTGAGGAATGAAGGGTACTTTTTCGTGTGAGCGCGGCTGCGTTCGCTTAGGTGCAGTGGCTCTGACGACAACTGAACGCGGCCCGCGCGGGTGGCAGTCAGTGTTGTAAGTAAGCATGGCGCACCACAGAATCGGACACGCACGAGAAATCTAATCCACATCCATCCATGTTTACAGTCAGTAACACACTGACTGACGATGGTGATTTGTAGGGATGGTGGTGAAGTATTGCCAAGTGAAAAAAAAAACGCCAAATTGGGCTCGCAAATGCCGACATTGGCAATAGCAGTGCTTCATCTCGCCCGGTCACCACATGGCAGGGGTGTAAGACACGACTCGGAGGCTTCCTGGGTCCGTCTATGACCGCGGTCCGGACGTTAAGGGTTAAACACCTAGACGGTGATTTAAGACTTTGTCTAATCTGGACTTGAACTGATCCACAGAGTTGCTGTTGACTATATCAGCAGGAAGCGCGTTCCAAGTACCGCAGATGCTGTATGTAAAGAATTTACCACACCGATCACGGTTGTATCGCTTCAGTTCAAGTTTGTAGCCATGATTCCTGGTTGTGCCCTCACTGAGTTGGAAAATGTCCCTGTAGTCTACATTGTCAAAGCCTCGTAGTATTTTAAACACTTCGATAAGCTGACCACGCAGTCTCCGAGTTTCCAAAGAGAACAGGTTGAGTTCTACCAACCGATCTTCATAGCTCTTGTGTCTAAGGGAGGGTATAAGTTTGGTTGCCCTGGCTTGCACTCGATCCAATCTCGCGATATCCTTTCGGTAAGAGGGACACCAAAACTGGACTGCATACTCTAGGTGCGGTCGGACAAGGGAATTGTACAGACAAACTACTATCTCCTTGTTCCGGTATCCAAACTGTCGCTTTATGTACCCTAACATCCTTTGGGCTTTCTTCTCTGCCTCGATACACTGCTTTGAGAACTTGAGGTCGCTAGTGATAGTTACACCCAAGTCTTTCTCGGTATCAGTGCTTACGAGAGCATTGCCCTTAAGGGTATACTCTGTTCGGGGGTTTCTGTGGCCTATATGCATAACTTTGCATTTGTTCACGTTAAATGGCATTTGCCACGTGTCAGACCACTCCCCGATTTTCCTAAGATCTTCTTGTAAGTGGGTAGAAATGATGCTCTCCATGAGTTTACAGACTATCGAGATCCCTCTGGTAGAGGTCGTCTCTACCAAAGAATGAGGTGTAGGGGTCCACAAAGAACACCCCCTCAGCAGTACACAAATCAGCCAGGCGCTGATTTACTGCAATGTTCTTTGATAGGCACACATCTCTCACCAAAGGGGAAGAAAGTCCTTTCCAAATTAATGGAAGACGCCGTCCGACGATGTCTCAGGAGCACTCGACCAAGCGTGGAGGAGAGCCCTCGTCGCTATGCTAGAGTGACCCCAGATAAGACATTCGCCGAGATCCTGAAGAAGGATATCCCCAGCACTACCAAGACAGTGATCAAACCGGGAAATGGAAGAGAATAGGGAGCCCTGCAGTTGGGGGTTCCCTAAAGGTTCTATTGTTCAATGCCAGGTTCATCTGAAACAAGTTTTTGGAACTGCGGGCCCTCGTTGCGACAGAGGAACCCGAGATGGTGGCCATAACGGAGTCATGGTTGAGAACCTCAGACAGAGATCTTGAAGCGGAATTCCTGATTCCAGGCTACCAACTCTTCCACAAAGATAGAGAAGACAGGGGGTGGTGGTGTGCTGTTGTATGTAAAGAACTCCATCAAATCGATGACCTGCAACATCACATCGAACCACGAGCTCCTTGGAGTTGACCTAGAAATATGCACTGCAAAATACAGAACCCTGCTGCTTTATAGACCCCCTGGACAACTCAGTGAGATCAACAGAGACCTGTACCAGTTGCTGGGTGAACTAGTGGATGGCAGGGTGTGCATCCTTATGGGGGACTTCAACACACATGTTGACTGGGAAACCAGAGAGCCCTCTGCCGAGAACACACCACTCTTGGAGTTTGTAAATGATGAATTCCTCACTCAATGGGTAAGGGAGCCAACAAGAGGTGCTAACATACTCGACTTGGTCCTCACCTCTGAGGATGACATCATTCAAGACCTCTCTGTAAATGAAGAAATAGGTGGAAGCGACCACAAGGTTATAAGATTTTCAGTAAAAGTCCCTAATATGGAGATCGTGACCCCGGTGCATAGAAAATTAGACATGGGGAGAGCGAACTTTGCAGGTCTTCGTGAAGGCGTTGCTGAAATGGAACTATAGGAGGGAGAGAGTGCTGATGATCTGTGGAGGTCATTCTTGTCTTCCTTCATGGAGCTTCAGTCGTGCTTTATTCCTCTGAAGGGAACAGGTCAGAAGTTCATTCAACCGAAGTGGTTTAATCGGGAAATCCGTAACTAAGGGAGAGGAGAACAGCATACCGTCGAGCGAAGACATCTGGGAACTTTGACGGTCATAGACGACTAAATCGAAATGTGAAGTCCAAAATAAGGGCGGCTAAGCGTGCTGAGGAGGTCCGTGTTGCTAGACTCTGCAAAGAGAACCCCAAGGAGTTTTTCAGTTATTTGAATGGCCGTAAACCAATCCGACGCAGGATCGGTCCCTTGGTGAATAAGGATGGAGCATTGATGCACTCTGATGCAGAAAATGCTAACCTCTTAAATGAATACTTCTCTTCAGTGTTCTCTGAGGAGAGTGGTCTCATTCCCGAACCTTTGGACTTCTCCAGTGAGAAGTTGGAGGCAATGGTCTTCACCCGAGAAGAAATTGAGAGAAAAATAATCGAATTAAAGGCAAACAAGTCCCCCGGTCCGGATAGGTTCTTACCTAGAATGTTGAAAGAAGTTCATGGTGAAGTATCACAACACCTGTGCATGGTCTTCAACAAGGTATTCCAGACTGGATGCATTCCTAGAGACTGGCGTGAGGCAGAGGTGACTCCTATCTTCAAGAAGGGAGATGCTAGCCAACCGTCAAACTACAGACCCATCAGTTTAACCTCGATTGTCTGTAAACTCATGGAGAGCATCATGGTGGACAAAATAACGCAACACTTAGAATCAAATTTGCTACTGAGGGGTTCCCAGCATGGGTTCCGGCAGCACCGGTCATGCCTCACAAATCTGGTGGAATTCTTCCATTTTGTTTTCAGTGAGCATGATCAGGATAAAGCAGTCGATGTTGTCTACTTAGACTTTCAGAAAGCCTTTGATAAGGTACCCCACCGCCGCCTCCTTCGGAAAGTGCGTGCACTGGGCATAGACGGAAATGTGGCAAATTGGATAGAGAACTGGCTAAGTGACAGACGGCAGCGGGTAGTAGTTAATGGACAGGCTTCAGAGTGGGTTCCCGTTACTAGCGGTGTTCCCCAAGATTCTGTTCTGGGACCACTACTGTTTATCATCTATGTTAATGATATGGATGGTGACATGGTTGCCAAGATTTCCAAATTCGTCGATGATACTAAGCTTGGTATGAATGTCGCGAAAGAAGGAAATACTACCCGCTTACAAGAAGATCTTAGGAAGATCGGGGAGTGATCTGACACGTGGCAAATGCCATTTAACGTGAACAAATGCAAAGTTATGCATATAGGCCACAGAAATCCCCGAACAGAGTATACCCTTAAGGGCAATGCTCTCGTAAGCACTGATACTGAGAAAGACTTGGGTGTAACTATCACTAGCGACCTCAAGTTCTCAAAGCAGTGTATTGAGGCAGAGAAGAAAGCCCAAAGGATGTTAGGGTACATAAAGCGACAGTTTGGATACCGGAACAAGGAGATAGTACTTTCTCTGTACAATTCCCTTGTCCTACTGCACCTGGAGTATGCAGTCCAGTTTTGGAGTCCCTCTTACCGAAAAGATATCGCGAGATTGGAACGAGTGCAAGCCAGGGCAACCAAACTTATACCCTCCCTTAGACACAAGAGCTATGAAGATCGGTTGGTAGAACTCAACCTGTTCTCTTTGGAAACTCGGAGACTGCGTGGTCAGCTTATCGAAGTGTTTAAGATACTACGAGGCTTTGACAATGTAGACTACAGGGACATTTTCCAACTCAGTGAGGGCACAACCAGGAATCATGGCTACAAACTTGAACTGAAGCGATACAACCGTGATCGGTGTGGTAAATTCTTTACATACAGCATCTGCGGTACTTGGAACGCGCTTCCTACTGATGTAGTCAACAGCAACTCTGTGGATCAGTTCAAGTCCAGATTAGACAAAGTTTTAAATCACCGTCTAGGTGTTTAAGCCATTGTGTGAGTATTCCTTGATGGTTTCACATGACACATTTGAGGACGGTCACATACTTGCACAACTAAACCCACAGGTACCCTCTTTGTATGGATCGTAAGGTCTCCTAGGGTACTTCTTTTCCTTGTAACTCCTTATAACTCTCTCTCTCTCTCTCTCTCTCTCTCTCTCTCTCTCTCTCTCTCTCTCTCTCTCTAACTAACCCTCTTTACAAACTTAAGCCTTACCTCCGCCTTATTCCTTCCAAGTCTCTCTCGTGCCAACCCAACCCCCTCCCCTGTCAACCAAACTCACTCCCTGCAAATCCACCACTTTCCCTGGAACCCATGCCTCTTCCTGCCATCGAAACCTTTCCACTGTCAAACCTATCCCCTCCCCTGCCAACCCCATCCCTTTCCTGCCAACCCTATCCCCTCCCCTGCCAACCCCATCCCCTGCCAACCCCATCCCCTTCCTGCCAACCCCATCTCCTCCCTGCCAACCCCATCCCCTTCCTGCCAACCCCATCCCCTTCCTGCCAACCCCATCCCCTTCCTGCCAACCCCATCCCCTTCCTGCCAACCCTATCCCCTCCCCTACCAATCCTGTCCCCTCCCCTTCCATCCCAACCCAACCCACTCTCTCTCTCTCTGTCATTCATCGAGAGTGGACGTGTGTCACTCGCTCCTCCTCCGGAAATATGGCGACACCCCAGCCAAATGAGAAGGAACGCTACTCCACACCATCTTTAACAAATCCCACTGTAGAATTTCTGGACTTAAACTACACCAAGACACAACTTCAGAAACAGTGCCGCGATTTAGGAATAACAAATGTTTGGGTGAACAAAGATATACTAATAGAAAAAAATAATGAATCAATATAAAAACACAAACTCGACCAGTGCCACACCTACGGAAATAATCAGTGATCACCCAAGAGATGATGTGGCTCCTAAAAGTGAATTGAAAATAGTAAATGAACAAATGAAGAAAATTAGTGATATATTACAACAGTTAAGTGAGCGAGTAACAGCACTGGAATTATCTACTACGCCACGTGAGGCAGCACCGACCCTCACCCCAGACCAGCCAAACACCATACATGTCCAGATGGAATACTTACTCACAAGACTTAAGAAACTGGAAGAAAAATCAAACACCACAACCAATGTAACGCCAAATAAGACCAACACAACTAAACAGGTATTATTTCTTGGTAATGTAAATCTTAAATACATTAAAGTGTCCGATCTTCAAAAACAATGTGCCATTAGAACCTTACATGAGGCAAATATAGACCTCCTGAAGTGTTGGGTGCAAGAAAAACTGTCATGGTCTCCACAACAATGCATAATATACGGCGGTCTATTCGATGTGATGGAAAATAGAGCCCCGTCAGATGTAATAGACAATCTGAGTGCACTTGTAAGTGAACTAAAAAGCAAAAATGAAAATATGGATATATGTGTTTCCCAAATTTCATCGACCATACAATCCGACACACTTCTTGCAAAAATAAATGAATTAAATGATAACATTCAGAAGTGGGCTGATGACAATGACATCACCATCATTAACCCTAACCTCTCCTTCCGACTTGGGACAGGAGAAATACATGAGGAGTGCTTTGATACACATGGGGAACACCAAGGCTCACTGCTGTCAAGGACTGGGGTTGTGAGGTTACTAAAGGCAATATCTACACAATACCCAGCCTTCAATGACTGTATAAACTGGGACCAAATTAAGAAAAATTCAAGCAGTGTATCAAACATCAGTCAACCACGTGCAGACAACCCCAGAAGCACACCCGACCCCCCCCCCCCCCCCCCACCATCAACCCCCCAATGTGGGACTCTGACCATGGCGGGTGGCGTCAGGTGGACAGAAAACGACGACCTCACCTGACTCGAAGGGATAATCTACGTGACCACAGGACAAACCCTCCCCCCAACACTGAACCCCATATACACTGGGGACATGAACCCAGCAACAACAGACCTCACCTGACCAGTGCTAATCCCCGGGCAGCCAGGACACTCCCTCCTTCATCACTGCCCCCCTCTCACCACACCTACAGGAGCAGGTGAGAAGTACTGGAGGAACGTGATGCCTCACCACACAGATCATCACCACACAGGGCACAGGCACACGAGGGGAGTCACAGGAGAAGGCATGATCAAGAAGTACCACATGAGTATCCTCTCCGCCACCGACACGCAAAACCCCGATATGGTTGATATAATTGTGGAGAGTTTAACCACCACCAATCTAACTGTCGTTATGATCACAAAATTCAATGTAATAATAATTGTAATCAATTTGGTCATAAGAATAAGCTTTGTAACTCCTATAGCGTATAGGGGTGTGGCAAAGACGACCAAGCCGACCGTATACCTAACTCAATATTAAAGGACTCACTCACTATTGAACATGTTAATGCACGATCATTGCAAGCAAATTTTGATGAAGTAAAGATTTTAATAAGTGAAAGAAATATAGATGTTCTATGAATCAGTGAGACTTGGCTTTCTTCCCACACCCCTGATGCTTATGTAACTATTCCTAATCCTCTCACCAGTATGGATGTCAGGTGTCTCTCACCACCGGCCTGGTCTTCACTTCCTTCACACGACACGTGCTTAGATCTGAGGTAACTCTGACCCGCCGATTGACAACAACGGTGAATGTCCTGTGAATTGGTATGTAACAACGGTACACACACTAACTCTCTCTCTCTCTCTCTCTCTCTCTCTCTCTCTCTCTCTCTCTCTCTCTCTCTCTCTCTCCAGGTGCTGAATTACAACCAGGGGCAGGGATCTGGGGTACGAGTAGAGGTGACCAACAAACAGACAGGGGAGTCAACAGTGTCTAGACTACTAATCCAAGCTGCTACCACCAAGGACTCTGGGAATTACACCTGCTCACAAGCCAACGACTATAACCACACCGTCGCTGTATACGTCATCAATAGTGAGTAATTGCCAGTTATTATCTATTTGTCAATGGTTATTATTAGTGTTAGTAATGGTATAAGCAGTGTGTAATGGACCGTATATTACAAAGCATCATTAGCGAATACTAACATTGTATCATAATGTAATATCAAGACTGTCATTAACGGATGATAACGATGTGTCAACGTATACCAACAACGTTATATATTTCAACTATAATTATGTGTGTGCATCAAACTGGAAGGAATTACACACGTGTGTACTACAGCCAGTTAAATGATCCCAATGTTATCATGGCTGGAAAATATGTACGAATATCATAGTCACGTCCTAAAGCAATGAATTACTCCTTCAGGTGATATTTAGTTAGATTTTTAGGTGTCATTTATTCCCAGTACAAAAATTCCTGGCTGGAAAATATGTAAGAATATCATAGTCACATCCTAAAGCAATGAATTACTCCTTCAGGTGATATATATATATATATATATATATATATATATATATATATATATATATATATATATATATATATATATATATATATATATATATATATATATATGTGTCTGTATGTGTGTGTCTGTCTGTCTGTGTGTCTGTCTGTCTGTGTGTCTGTCTGTCTGTGTGTGTGTCTGTCTGTGTGTGTGTCTGTCTGTGTGTGTGTCTGTCTGTGTGTGTCTGTCTGTCTGTCTGTCTGTGTGTCTGTTTGTCTGTCTGTCTGTCTGTCTGTGTGTCTCTCTGTCTGTCTAAGAACATGATTACATGTACATAGAGAGAGAGAGAGCATGTGATTTTCTTTGAGAGAGTGAGAGAGAGCATGTGGTTTACTTTCATTGTTTAAGGAGATACTATTTTATTTAAAAAAAAAATGATACTCTTCTTATAAGCTTTTGTGTACACTTAGAAGGCTCCCGTTTTCAGTTCCTGGTGTATAAATTCAAGCCCTTATTTTCTGCAAGAATTTTTTTTTTACCTAAATGAAAGTTGAAATTTGAAAATTTTGACCCTTATTTGTCAGCTGGGGGTGGGGGAAGGAAAGAAGGAAAGAAGGGGTTAATCATTGAAGAAAAAAAAATATAGGGCCAAGACACTCCTCAGGTCTCAACGAAAAAACATATGTAAAAATTATTACTCTAGGTAAAACGATGCGGCTGTGCATAGCGGTCATACAGACAGACGGACAGACAGACGGAGTGTTTTATATAGTAGATTTTAATTCTTTTTTAATCCATGGTTTATTGTTTGGGTATATTTTTATTTTCTTAGTAGGTGCGATCATATCAAAGCAAAAGTGAAAATATCCATTGAAAATATCTAAGTTAATGTTGATGTCAGCCCCGTTTTCTATCAGGACAGACCAGTCTGTACAGTCAAAACACGCTTGTAGTCGTTGCCTGTTATTATCATCCCATTTTCTAATTTCAATTTCTTTCGGTTTAACTCTTTTCAGTAATGGGGAATTTTCTAAACTCGTGGTTGCCACCAGGTGGCATCACAATCGGTGGTTCATCGCGCACACAAGCAAAATAAAATATTCCTTCATAGTCATTCTATACACAAAAAAAATGCATCGAGCTTAAATGATACATATTTCTACACCATTCTTTCTAAGTAGTAAAACACAGGTAAAATAGAACTATTCGTAATCAAAAGGAGTTAAGTTGATTTTCTGGTGAAATTGGCATTCAGATTGTTTGGCCATCTCGGGATTACCAAACAGGTACACCATTGATTGGAAACAAGTAAATGAAAATACAATAAACATAAAAAGAACATGCAGGTGATAGTTAAAACTCCGAATTACATAGATCAACTTCCTGGTTTATTGAAATACATATTTCAATTGAAAATAGGCAACTCGAATGTGCTGGCGAAGTAGACGAATCGTGGAGGGAATCCACCGTTTCCTTTGTCCAGCTTTTTTGGGGAATTTGTGGCCCCCATATCTATTAACACATTGAGGGACACAACACGATGATGGCATGGTTGATAAAGTTGATTTTTGAGGTCTTGAGGAGTGAGGACTCTCAGTCTCAGGCAGACAGCAAACAGGCTCTCAAATGTTTGTTTTGGTTCCAACTCGCTGAATCTCGCTCGGCTACTTTTGCCTTGTCGCTTATTTGGTGAAGGAGATGCTAATATCTCCACAAAAATAACTATATCTATATATTACCATGTTACTGGGTATGTTACGTCATAATATGTAGTACAGTCTTAATCATATTTATTTGTATTGTCCAAATAAATAGATTTTAGCCTTGGCATATGCCTTACTTTAAATATCGACAGCAGAAGGTCGATAATCACGAAACAAAAATATCTAATTAAACCAACCTATCTCAAAATTGTCCATACAGGGTATTAAAAATTCGATGCATGATTTTGAAAGTATCATAATGATCAAAGTTTTATGCATTTGTATGCTGATGGGATTTTTAAAAACAATATTTTAGCACATGTCGCATGAACTGACTGCACAGCAGTGACATCTAGCGGATTAGTTCCAGAAATTCCCCATTGTTTATATGTAGGTAAACAATATAACATATTATGGTCTCCATTTCCAACATTTGGTCGTTTAAAATCTTTATATCCATCTTATCTAGTGTCACATTACCTCTCGTGGGACAATTTACTGTATGTTCGGACGTAGGGACTTTTCCTTGAAAATCGCAATGATTAAAATCTTCTAAAACAATTATTGCACTGTTCGGGCTTTCATTTTCACAATTTGTAACACAGTTTTCTAGTTTATCAGCTGCTATAGATTCGTCTGCATCCGGGGATATATACACAAGTACTAAGTTTATCTTTAGAAATTCAGGTGGTAGATAAAAGGGTTGACAGGTAAACGCTAAATACTCGATGTTATTGTCACCATCTGTTATTTACGTAAGAGGCAACCCCACCCCCTCGGTCCTTATCAACACCTCTCCTGTCAGACCGTACCAGCATAAACCCATCAATAGTCACTGTGCTATCCGCATCTCTATCTTGCAACCAGGTTTCCGTGAGGGCGATTACTGCACTGTCTCTGTATTCTTGGATAAACTTACAATTGGTACACAACTCATTCATTTTATTTCTAATTGAGCGTATATTACCAAAGGTGATGGCTGGCAGCGGGGTCTTCATGCCACGTCTCCTCATTCTCACTCGTACACCGCTGCGCCGCCCTCTTCTCCGCTAGCGGTGTTTTTTCGTTGTTGCATTTTCGGAATATTCCTTCTCGTTGTGACTTGCCTGTACTTCTTGTAATCTGCTTATATCATTAATGAACTCCGCAGGTAAATGTGAGTCCAGCGGGGATCGCAGGCTGAGTATGGAAGCACTGTCGTACTGGATGTTTACGTTCGTGGCTGCAGTCATCATCAGAACACACTGAATTACACCACAAAGCACGTACATTTTCTGGTTCCCTAGTGTTAGAGTTGCTCTAGAGGCATTCAAGGTTACTGTAGAATAGTCCAATAAGTGCAGACATGTGAGAAAAGGTTGTAAAAAGAGGAAAAAGTCGGGAGCTCTAGCGCTGGGGCAGCCGTCGAACAGCGCCACCATTCTTAAATGGTGGTTAGTCTGGAGAGAAATAACAAAACCACTACACACATTGTAACAACTGGAAGAACCCAGCTGTATAAACGTCTGAGGGACTAACATGTGTTCGAGCCTACACAATGGTAACGACCCAGGAGCTGTTTAGTTGGTCGTGGAAAATGGTGTGAACCTGAAACCTGTGAATGACTGCTTCCCGAATCTAGAATATGGATTCAACAAAGGTGACGAGGGAAGTGTGAGGAGAGAGGTCCGGGAGGCATATTCCGAAACTGTTGTTAATTTCGGCACCATCTAAAATATTAGCACAATCAGGCTCCTTTCTCTCGTCATGACGTCAACTCCATTTAACCAATCACACTCCGAAAGGTATGACGTCATAGCTTGCTTTTATTGTTATAAGACATTACACTTTTTTACGGCAGAAGTGATTTCTTTATACCTCATTAATTTCATTAAATATTTACTTGGTTCTTTGGTTACAAACAGAATAATGGTAGAGGATTAACTTTATAGTAAAAAATGTTTCAGTCTAGTAAAATAAAAATTAAGTTGAAGTGAAAATAATGACTATGTGAAATATGAGCCTCTCACGACTCACGAGTTTCCCTTGTGTCATGACGTCATATTCCGATTAACTAATGACTCGCGCTTATCCTCGTCATGAAAAAATAACTAATATAAAAACATTGCACTCCTTTACGACAACTGTCATTTTTCCCATTATACAGTTACGAGCACTAAGGTATACAGCTTTGGTTAAAGCTTTGAACAGTCCAATTCACCAACCAAGTACTGTAATTCCAATGGAGATCTTATTGTGCATTTATTTATGGTCTCTAGGTATTCTAAGCACAAACAAATAGTTATTAGTGCTCGTTATTGTACCTCATTTATTTCGTGAAATAATGGTGGTAACTAAGGTCTGTCTTGTGTTGTCTCTCCTTTTGATTATACCTAACATCATGGACTTCGTTTATCTTTGTGGGATTATTTAATCTCCTGGCAATTTGCACCAAATCACCAACTGCACCGAGTACTGCGGTCTGTGCAGAGTTGCCAACTGGAATTTTCTTAAGGGGCTAAACTTACTCCCGAAAAGCGCTACAAAGGCGTTATTTTTTATATATGTCCCACAAAACCTTCTGATTGTTATTTATTTATTACTCTTTATTATGCCACGATTCTGAAATAATTAAAACTACCAAGAAATGCGCAACAAAAACACAGAAAAGCAGCTGTCAAATGGGACTAAAGAAAAATTGTAAGAGCTATATTGTGCCGAATCTAGCTCCAAAAGTGATAAATTGGCAACTCTGGGTCTGTGGCGCACATGCAGCTGATACGTCATGGCGGCAATTACTAAACAAAAAATAGGATCAGACCTCCATGGATGAGACATTATGCTCGAGAGTGCACTTCTTTGGGAAGGAAGATGAGAGGGTCTGTGGTGGAATTCGAAGTGTTATCCACTACTGAGATATGTAACTTTTTCATGTAAATAAAGAAAATCATTATATGATGTGTTTACTTATTGTTTCCTTGAGGTCCCTTTATTTGTGTGTGTGTGTGTGTGTGTGTGTGTGTGTGTGTCATTTTAAAGTAAAGAGGGGAGTAGTGCAGTGTTGGTGGTGAATCTGGAGCAACTGATTCCCACAAACTATTTCTTCCTGGTATACTTTAGGGGGAATTAAGTTTACTATGTGATCCCCCTAACATTCAACCATATGAGAGAGAGAGAGAGAGAGAGAGAGAGAGAAGGGGATAGAGAGAGAGGGAGAGAGAGAGGTGGGAGTTGGAATTGAAACAGAGAAAGAAGAGAGAGGCAAAGACAGAGACAGAGAGACACACAGACACTATGCCTATAGGGACACTAAGCCTTATAATTTATAAGCCTAACAAAACTCATACATCACTTTTCTGAGAACCTACAGAGAAATGGTAAATAAGTTATATAATTATAGTGGAAACCAAAATGGGATTGGAAGTGGAGTGTACGATTGACCACATGAATTCCTACACAGGCTATTTACCAAAAAGGTCAATATTCTGTTGTTGTTTATTTGATCAGAAAGGAAGGAAAAACAATAAACTGCAATGAATAGTCTGGAAAATGACACTTTTATGACAACAATCTATTTATTATAATGTTGTATTACAGTTACAAAGTTTTACATATTTGTTCTGTATGTTTGTAAACCTTCGTAAACAAGAGCGTATGTACGACTTGTTGTGGTCAATAAATACCGTAATACAGTTATGATCAATATACCTGTCTCTGGTGACTGAGAGTAAACCATCTCCCTTCCCTCACACCATATCCCCCCCAACACTATCACCCCCCAACACCATCTCCCCCCCCCAACACCATCTCCCCCCAACACCATCTCCCCCCAACACCATCTCCCCCAACACCATCTCCCTCCAACACAATCTCCCCCCAACACCATCTCCCCCAACACCTTCTTCCCCCAACACCATCTCCCCCTCACACCATCTCCCCCCCAACACCATCTCCCCCAACACCATCTCCCCCAACAAAATCTCCCCCAACACCATCTCCCCCCCAACACCATCTCCCCCCCAACACCATCTCCCACCAACACTATCTCCCCCAACACCATCTCCCCCAACACCATCTCCCCCAACACCATCTCCCCCAACACCATCTCCCCCCCAACACCATCTCCCCCCCCCAACACCATCTCCCCCCCAACACCATCTCCCCCCCCCAACACCATCTCCCCCCCCCAACACCATCTCCCCCCCAACACCATCTCCCCCCAACACCATCTCCCCCCAACACCATCTCCCCCAACACCATCTCGCCCAACACCATCTCCCCCCCAACACCATCTCGCCCAACACCATCTCCCCCAACACTATCTCCCCCAACACCATCTCCCCCAACACCATCTCCCCCCTCACACCATCTCCCCCCCAACACCATCTCCCCCCTCACACCATCTCCCCCCAACACCATCTCCCCCCCAACACCATCTCCCCCCCAACACCATCTCCCCCCTCACACCATCTCCCCCCAACACCATCTCGCCCAACACCATCTCCCCCCCAACACCATCTCGCCCAACACCATCTCCCCCAACACTATCTCCCCCAACACCATCTCCCCCAACACCATCTCCCCCCTCACACCATCTCCCCCCCAACACCATCTCCCCCCTCACACCATCTCCCCCCAACACCATCTCCCCCCAACACTATCTCCCCCAACACCATCTCCTCATCACACCATATCCCCCAACACCAACTCCCCCCAACACCATCTCCCCCCAACACCATCTCCCCCCAACACCATCTCCCCCCCAACACCATCTACCCCCACACTATCTCCCCCAACACCATCTCGCCCCAACACCATCTCCCCCCAACACCATCTCCCCCAACACCATCTCCCCCAACACCATCTCCCCCCCAACACCATCTCCCCCAACACCATCTCCCCCCCAACACCATCTCCCCCAACACCATCTCCCCCAACACCATCTCCCCCCAACACCATCTCTCCCCCAACACCATCTCCCCCCAACACCATCTCCCCCCAACACCATCTCCCCCAACACCATCTCCCCCCCAACACCATCTCCCCCCAACACCATCTCCCCCAACACCATCTCCCCCAACACCATCTCCCCCCAACACCATCTCCCACCAACACCATCTCCCCCAACACCATCTCCCCAACACCATATCACCCCACACTATCTGCCCCCAACACCATCTCCCCCCCAACACCATCTCCCACCAACACCATCTCCCCCAACACTATCCCCCCAACACCATATCACCCCACACTATCTCCCCCCAACACCATCTCCCCCCCAACACTATCTCCCCCCACACTATCTCCCCACCAACACCATCTCCCCCCAACACCATCTTCCCCCCAACACCATCTCCCCCCCAACACCATCTCCCCCCCAACACCATCTTCCCCCCATCACCATCTCCCCCCCAACACCATCTCCCCCCCAACACCATCTCCCCCCCAACACCATCTCCCCCCCAACACCATCTCCCACCAACACCATCTCCCCCCAACACCATCTCCCCCCAACACCATCTCCCCCTCACACCATCTCCCCCAACACCATCTCCCCCTCACACCATCTCCCCCAACACCATCTCCCCCAACACCATCTCCCCCAACACCATCTCCCCCAACACCATCTCCCCCCACACTACCTCCCCCAACACCATCTCCCCCCAACACCATCTCCCCCCCAACACTATCTCCCCCAACACCATCTCCCCCAACACCATCTCCCCCCCAACACTATCTCCCCCAACACCATCTCCCCCCACACTACCTCCCCCAACACCATCTCCCCCCAACACCATCTCCCCCAACACCATCTCCCCCCACACTACCTCCCCCAACACCATCTCCCCCAACACCATCTCCCCCCAACACCATCTCCCCCCACACTACCTCCCCCAACACCATCTCCCCCAACACCATCTCCCCCAACACCATCTCCCCCCAACACCATCTCCCACCAACACCATCTCCCCCAACACCATCTCCCACCAACACTATCTCCCCCCAACACCATCTCCCCCTCACACCATCTCCCCCCCAACACCATCTCCCCCAACACCATCTCCCCCCAACACCATCTCCCCCAACACCATCTCCCCCCAACACTATCTCCCCCCACACTATCTCCCCCCAACACCATCTCCCCCAACACCATCTCCCCCCCAACACCATCTCCCCCAACACTATCTCCCCCCCAACACCATCTCCCCCAACACCATTTCCCCCCCCAACACTATCCCCCCCAACACCATCTCCCCCAACACCATCTCCCCCCCAACACTATCTCCCCCAACACCATCTCCCCCCAACACCATCTCCCCCCAACACCATCTCCCCCAACACCATCTCCCCCCAACACCATCTCCCCCCAACACCATCTCCCCCCAACACCATCTCCCCCCAACACCATCTCCCCCAACACCATCTCCCCCCAACACCATCTCTCCCCCAACACCATCTCCCCCCAACACCATCTCCCCCCACACTACCTCCCCCCACACTACCTCCCCCCCAACACCATCTCCCCCCAACACCATCTCCCCCCAACACCATCTCCCCCCAACACCATCTCCCCCCAACACCATATCCCCCCACACTATCTCCCCCTAACACCATCTCTCCCCCAACACTATCTCCCCCCCAACACCATCTCCCCCAACACCATCTTCCCCCAACACCATCTCTCCCCCAACACTATCCCCCCCAACACCATCTCCCCCCAAACACCATCTCCCCCCACACTATCTCCCCCCAACACCATCTCCCCCCAACACCATCTCCCCCCAACACCATCTCCCCCAACACCATCTTCCCCCAACACCATCTCCCCCAACACCATCTCCACCCCAACACTATCTCCCCCCACACTATCTCCCCCCCAACACCATCTCCCCCAACACCATCTCCCCCCAACACCATCTCCACCCCAACACTATCTCCCCCCACACTATCTCCCCCCCAACACCATCTCCCCCCAACACCATCTCCCCCCAACACCATCTCCCCCCAACACCATCTCCCCCCAACACCATCTCCCCCAACACCATCTCCCCCTAACACCATCTCCCCCCAACACCATCTCCCCCAACAAAATCTCCCGCCAACACCATCTCTCCCCAACACCATCTCCCCCAACACCATCTCCCCCCAACACCATCTCCCCCTAACACCATATCCCCCAACACCATCTCCCCCCAACACCATATCCCACAACACCATCTCCCCCTCACATCATCTCCCCCCAACACCATCTCCCCCAACACCATCTCCCCCCAACACCATCTCACCCCACACTATCTCCCCCCCAACACCATCTCCCCCAACACCATCTCCCCCCAACACCATCTCCCCCCACACCATCTCCCCCCAACACCATCTCCCCCAACACCATCTCCCCCAACACCATCTCCCCCCCAACACCATCTCCCCCCAACACCATCTCACCCACACTATCTCCCCCAACACCATCTCCCCCCAACACCATCTCGCCCAACACCATCTCCCCCAACACCATCTCCCCCCAACACCATCTCCCCCAACACCATCTCCCCCCCAACACCATCTCCCCCCCAACACCATCTCCCCCCCAACACCATCTCCCCCCCAACACCATCTCCCCCCCAACATCATCTCCCCCCACACTATCTCCCCCCCAACACCATCTCCCCCCAACACAATCTCCCCCCAAAACCATCTCCCCCAACACCATCTCCCCCCAACACCATCTCCCCCAACACCATCTCCCCCAACACCATCTCCCCCAACACCATCTCCCCCCAACACCATCTCCCCCAACACCATCTCCCCCAACACCATCTCCCCCCAACACCATCTCGCCCCAACACCATCTCTCCCCAACACCATCTCCCCCCAACACCATCTCCCCCCAACACCATCTCCCCCACACTATGTCCCCCAACACCATCTCCCCCCCAACACCATATCCCCCCCAACACCATATCCCCCCCAACACCATCTCCCCCCAACACCATCTCCCCCCAAACACCATCTCCCACCAACACCATCTCCCCCCAACACCATATCTCCCCCAACACCACCTCCCCCCAACACCATCTCCCCCCACACTACCTCCCCCCCCAACACCATCTCCCCCAACACCATCTCCCCCCACACTACCTCCCCCCCCAACACCATCTCCCCCAACACCATCTCCCCCCAACACCATCTCCCCCCCAACACCATCTCCCCCCCAACACCATCTCCCCCCAACACCATCTCCCCCCAACACCATCTCCCCCAACACCATCTCCCCCCCAACACCATCTCCCCCAACACCATCTCCCCCAACACCATCTCCCCCCCAACACCATATCCCCCCACACTATCTCCCCCCCAACACCATCTCCCCCCAACACCATCTCCCCCCAACACCATCTCCCCCCAACACCATCTCCCCCCAACACCATCTCCCCCAACACCATCTCCCCCCAACACCATCTCCCCCCAACACCATCTCCCCCACACTATCTCCCCCAACACCATCTCCCCCAACACCATCTCCCCCCAACACCATCTCCCCCAACACCATCTCCCCCACACTATCTCCCCCAACACCATCTCCCCCCCAACACTATCTCCCCCCCAACACCATCTCCCCCCAACACCATCTCCCCCCAACACCATCTCCCCCCAACACCATCTCCCCCCAACACCATCTCCCCCAACACCATCTCCCCCCAACACCATCTCCCCCCAACACCATCTCCCCCAACACCATCTCCCCCCAACACCATCTCCCCCCAACACCATCTCCCCCCAACACCATATCCCCCAACACCATCTCCCCATCACACCATATCCCCCAACACCATCTCCCCATCACACCATATCCCCCAACACCATCTCCCCATCACACCATATCCCCCAACACCATCTCCCCCCAAACACCATCTCCCCCCAACACCATCTCCCCTCAACACCATCTCCCCTCAACACCATCTCCCCTCAACACCATCTCCCCTCAACACCATCTCCCCTCAACACCATCTCCCCTCAACACCATCTCCCCTCAACACCATCTCCCCCCAACACCATCTCCCCTCAACACCATCTCCCCTCAACACCATCTCCCCTCAACACCATCTCCCCTCAACACCATCTCCCCTTATGTTTACACACATTTTGGGGGGAATTCGCCTCGGAATCGAATTAATGAAGCTTTTAGTGAGGCTGTACTTGGTTCATGTCATGGGAGTGCTACTAGGAAATACCATAACTGTGTTAGGAAAATGTGTTTGAGGTTTGACTGGTGGGAGTATGTTTTCCAGGAGAATTATTTTGTTTTTAATATACAGTATATACCGGTAGGCTATATACAGCATGTTCCTGAATTCCCGCAACAAACTTTAGGAATATAATTATCCTCCATCGAAAAATATACCCACAATATTCTAAAGTGAAATGGAAAATCATTATTATTTTGTAAACGTGTGTAAGCCCAAGTCAGAACACTTTGCTGCCACCGAACACCTGTGCTCCAACACCTGTGGTCCAGTGTTGGGCTGGCAGCAAAGTGTTCTGACTTGGGATACCACATGTTTACAAAATAATAATAATTTCACATTTCACTATAGGATATATTGCAATGTGGGTTTGTTTTTCGATGGAGGAAAATTATATTCCTAAAGTTTGTCGTTGGAATACAGGAACATGCTGTATATACTTTTTTTTTAGTAGAGGGAATATTATATGACCTGAAATAGTGTTATGGAGGATTCAGTCGTCGCCCTATTTACCATCAAGAGTTCTTCCCATTTGTTGACTAAAAAAAAAGAGGCTTTCACTTCTCCAACTGTCCCTTTTCTCCGTGTGGTACCTTGTGTGCAACCTGTCCCACCTCTCAATCAATGACCTTCTTCCTCGGGGCGCTATATGACCTCGCTGTTGTGGCGTCTAATTCCAATTAGTCCTCACTTTGGTTAACACAATGCAAAACTTTGTCTACAAATGCTTTCCCTCCGACGATGGTGGATAATTTCTGTGTGTGTGTCGAGGTGATGTGTTTCCATGGCGACAGTGGCAGTGTAGGTATTGATTTCCCTGTGGAGGTGGTCGTGTGGCAAACATCATCAAAAGTGTATGTATATAAATATGATGAATACTTCCTCTGCTGGGATAGATGCGTTTAATTATCTCTTTTTTTCACGTGAACGCAGTCGCAGTCGTACTCTTACACACACACACACACACACTTCTGCCACCCCAGTCCAGAGTACAGACATACCACAATATATCACACCTACATACAACACCTATCTTATCAAACACACCAACCTTGCCATATAGATACAATACATAATAATACACTTACACCACTGTACACACACACACACACACACAGTTCAGTACCTTCATAACACTTATTTACAAACACACACTTATACTTAACCGCAATAGTATACCTTCATCAAACACACACAACAACAATAACAACAACAGTACCTTTGTAACACACACACACACACACACACACATGTTCTGGTGTAAGAAAGACTTACTTACTTCCAAACATATGAGTCGATATGGTAGTGTGGCTGGCGACTGGTTTGTCTTTGTAGTGTCTTTGTTGTCTCTTCGGAGTTTGATTTTAATTATTAGGTTTTCTATAACTATTATGGTTTGAGAAGATACAACAAGGTTAAAGTAGTTTACTCACTTTTTATTTATAACACGAGTTAGTATACAGAGTCACAATATGTAGCTTGCACGGGTTTAAGCTAGGCTAAGAAGCTAACTTTAAAGAGAGATAACACGCTAGAGTAACCTGTGATCGGGTCGGTTATCTGTAGCTAACTGAGAGCTATAGGAGCGCAACTAGGGCGCTTCCCTTGTGTATGATATGAACTGTGTCGTCACTTTATGCTAGCGTGTTAGTGGTTCTCAAGCTTAGGTCAGCAGTATTGGAGCATCATATGACGGGTGTAAGTCTGAGAGTCTAAGTGACTCATACAAGTAAGTATTAAGTAAGTTATTATAAGTAGCCCTCTAATGAAGGTGAAACCGGAACACACACACACACACACACACACACACACACACACACATATATATATATATATATATATATATATATATATATATATATATATATATATATATATATATATATATATATATATATATATATATTTATTTATTTATATATATATTATCAACCGTCCCCCACACAGACCCTCGTCACAACAAATTATTGGTAATATTATCAACCTGAACAACCATTAAACTCTGGTAATATTATCAACCGTATTCCACTCAGACTCACAACACACAACAAACAACTGGTATTATTATAAACTGAACCACGTCGTTCCAAACACACAACAAACTATGGTTGTGTAATCCATAGTGTACTGATACTGACCTGGTGGGTGAGGTTGTTAATTAATGGTCGATGAAGTTTGTGCCGAGGAGTCCAGGCTAAAAATTTCGTAATACATTCCTCTCCCTCATCCTCATCATCTACTTCCTTCACCTCCTCCTCCAATCCCTCCACTTCCTCTTCAATAACCCTCTCTCCTCTTCCCCATCCTCCAGTCCAAACACTTCCTCTTCAATCCCCCCTCTCTTCAATCCCCTTCTCTCCTCCTCCCCCTCTCTCCTCCTAGGACCCCCTCTCTCCCCCTCCCCCTCCTTCAGTCCAAACACTTCCTTCTCAACCCCTTTCCTTCGTCTCCTCTCTCCTTCCACCTCCCCCTTTCTTCCAGTTCCTAGTTTTTCTTTATGTTTCTTATTTCCCTCCTCCACTTCCACCAACGCTCCTCCTCAACCTCTCTTACTCTCGCCCCCCCCCCCCCACTCTCCCTTTCCTCAAACTTTAATGAAAAACTCTCCCTTGTAAAGTTTTGAGTGGTAAGATTTGCCATGAAGTCTTTATGTATGTCACCTCACATCATGTTGACCTCAGCCACCTATTTAGTCTATAGGGTCGAACTTGTGTTAAAGGGAACCTATATAATTATAGTAGACTATACTTTTGGTACATTGGAGCGCATTGAGTCCTCCAGAGTATGCCAGAAAAGAGGACCAGATGAGTAAGAATAGTGGTGGCCTGTCTGCTGCTGGGAATAGTTTGGAAGGTTCAATGGAACTCCAATTAAGGCAGGTTTATTACACGGATCAATTTTATTCCCGGCAATAATAATAATTATTATATAAGTGTTACAGACAAGTATCAAATAAAAGTGACGGTTGGTAACACTGTTAGTGCCAGACAATACATGTACTACAACATAAACTCCTCCTATGAATATATCTTGTCTTATTATGTATTTATTTACTGTGTCTTATTATGTATTTATTTACTGTGTCTAGGACCTATAGGTATTGGAAGCACATCTGGATATTTATTAGTTACAGAAAGAAAGAGAAAGAGAGAGGGGGGGGGAGGGGTTGTGACAAGAAGAGAGAGGGATGGGGGAGGTAGAGGGTGTGGGTGTGTGTGTGTGTGTGTGTGAGGAGAAATGTGTACAGTCATAACCAAAAAATTGAAGATGAGTCATTTGGGTGAATTTTACAGACAACCAATATGTGTGTATATGTGTTCGTGTGTATTCATGTAGCCTATGTGTGTTCGTGTGTATGTTTGTGTGTATTATACCGTGTAAACCCGCCTTTACACACCATTAAAATGTAGTAATTTAACACTATATAGTTATATATATGTTAATGTTGTTTATATATCCATTATTAGTATATGTATAACAATAATTTAAACTGTATATTAATGGTATTTATTGATTCATTAATATTCTATATATAAACATGTATAATATATATATATATATATTAATATTGTTTATTTATTCATTCATTAATATGTATGTATAGCAATAATTTAACACCAATATATTAATGTTATTTATTTATTAATTAATATTCTTTGTATCAACAGAGTGATGTTGGATTTCTTATTAAGTCAACATGAAACTTTAAGTTATTTAGTGGAACGCTCCTTGAAGAAAGGTCACACCAAGGAACAAATGGAAGCAGCTCGTTTGTCATGTATACTTGTAATATTATTGTGTCAAGTACAAGAAGGTGAATAGGTAAGAGTATTAATATATACTGTACTTGTATTATATATACGGTACTGTACTTGTATACTTGTAATATTATTGTGTCAAGTACAAGAAAGTGAACAGGTAAGAGTATTAATATATACTTGTATTATACTTATAATATCATTGTGTCAAGTACAAGAAGCTCAACAGGTTACTGTATATTGTAATAATTTTATTAGACATAATAATACTGAATAATCTCTATAAGTATTGATAATCTATTATTAATTGTCATGTATATTATATTTATAACTTATTAGGCTATGTATATATTTTGTATAAATTATAACCTTATTATTGTGACGATTACAAAGTATCCGTGTGTTCTGAGTCCAATTAATAATATAATATAATGAATGATATTTCACATATATAACATATTGAATCCATTACTTATTAATAATTAATAAAATAATATAATATTAAATAATAATATAATATGTTTCAGATATATGAGATGATAAGACCAATACTTATTGTAATACTTATGTATTCTTCTACAACACCTTGCCTTCACGTCTAATTAATAATATAATATAATAATTAACAATATATTATTATAATGTTTCAGATATGACATGTTAAGACCATTACTTGTTATAATACTTATTTATTCGTCTACAACACCTTGCCTTCACGTCTAATTAATAATATAATAATTAACAATATATTATTATAATATTTCAGATATATGACATGTTAAGACCATTAGGCTACAGTACTTGATGAAATACTTATGGATTCTTCTACAACACCTTGCCTTCGTCAACAATGTACCAACACATTGTCTGTTTGTACATTCATCATTTGTCAAGATTTAGAAGTGGTCAAGGAAGTTATGGACACATTGCGTACTGTTTATAAAAGTTCTCTCACAAAGGTAAGTTCAATTATATATTTTATAAATATATAATAGATAACATAATATTTACTCTCAAAACCTGATTTCTTTACCGTCATAACAAGTTTAAATAAAAGTTTTATCACAATTTTGTCTAGATTTTACACATGTTTTATCTATGATGACAGACGAGTGTTTTAATACATTCAATATTAATAATAAAAAAAAAATTGTTAGTGAATAATTCACTGCAAAAGTGACCATTTTGATGGAAACTTTTCATGTTTATATTAACGACAATAATATATATATATATATATATATATATATATATATATATATATATATATATATATATATATATATATATATATATATATATATATATATATATATATATATATATATATATATATATATATATATATATTATAAGTTTCCACAGAGTACTACTGGTAACTTCTCCAACGTACAATCATCATTATTAATATCATTATACACTTTTCATGTTTATATTAACATTATATGTATATAACTATATATTACATCTTTTTCCACAGAGTACTACTGGTGATAACTTCTCTAACCTACAATCATCATCAATAACATCATTACACACAGCTGCTCTAAATGGTTATTGTTTATTGATGTGTGTTCTCACTCCAAACACTCTGTATACTACCGGTATGTCTCCAAGGTATGTAACAGTATTATTATTATTATATTATCTAGTGTTAATTCATTATACTATGGCTCAAAAGTATGCATTATCATTATATATATTTATCTAGCCCTATATTTTTTTATAATAAACTGAACAATATTCATGTTCTTTCTCTTTTCTCAGAGCCATTTATTCTCACTCTCTCTATGCTATTAAATCTACAGTATATGGTGTGTGTGTGTTTCTCTCTCTCTCTGTCTGTACTAAATACTATTGTCTCAACAGTTTGGTGTGTGTGTATGTCGCATCAAATCTGTATTCTCTCTCTCTCTCTCTCTGTGTTATCAAATCTATATGGTCTGTCTCTATGTTATCAAATCTATATGGTCTTTCTCTATGTTATCCAATCTACATGGTGTGTGTGTGTTTCTCTGTGTAGTAATTATTATTGTTTCATTATAACAGTTTGATCCAAGAGTTGTTGGACTTACTTGGACATAGTGATATGTGTGTGTGTGTGTGTGTGTGTGTGTGTGTACTAATTACTATTATTTATTTTAACAATTTGGTTCGGGTTTTATTTGACATACTTGTATATATAATTAAGTAATGTTTATTATTTGTTTCCAACAGTTTACTTGAAGAGTTTTCTGACTTACTTGAACATAATAATGTTGAGTTAAGGATACAGGCTGGTCAAGGTGTTGCTCTTCTCTATCAACTTGTCAGACAACATGACAACCAGTTCTCTTGCCAACAACAACAAAGTTTATGTCAACTTTTACAAGGTGAGTAATAATTACAATTATATACCGGTAGGTGTATGTGTGTATCATAATATTTACATAGATGAGTGTGTTGTATAATGTGACATAGTCTACTGAGCAAACTTTATTGTATAGATCCTGGATAGATAATAATTATATTATACGAGTACAGTATATATATATATATATATATATATATATATATATATATATATATATATATATATATATATATATATATATATATATATATATATATATATATATATATATATATATATATATGGTGGGTGTGTTTTCTGTACTAGACGCTTCCATTCTGCTCTATCCACGTACACGTACTTGTCACCTGTCAACACCTTCTTTCTCAGGGCCGGTACTTATAAAGCACTAATTATTACTAAGTCTTCAATTTAGCGCTATGATTCTCTCCTAAGCCTCAAGATGGCCGATAAAAGACCTAAATCCCTAAGAATTAGTCCTAAGTCCTTATGTCTCGTCACAACTCTCATCTTAGCCAAAACTTGGTCAGGGTATTATTATGTTAGGGGTTTAAGATTTTGTCATAAACATCCCAAAGTGTGTGTGTGTATCCCATAGAAATAATGAAATTAGTCTCTTCCACTTCCCACCAAGGCATAAATAATGCAATACACTGCGTGACAGAGTACAGAGGTAATCAAATTATAAAGAGAAATGAGCGAAGAATATTTGAGTGGATGGAAAAGTACAATTTGATAATGTTAAATGACGATTTAGGTTGCATAGGAGAGGTAACATGGCAGAATAATGAACAACAGAGTGTATTTGACTTTGCAGTAACTTACACCAGAAATATAAAATATAATTTTGTTCAACAAAGTATTTAGTGTGTGATCTCAGTAAAGTACAATGAATACTGATAAAAACAATTTTAATTTGTGTTGTCAAATGGCGGTGAACTTCAGAGGGACTGCAAGCCTAATATGGTTTTCCCACCAAAGAAGCCTTATTTATTTCATATTAATAAATTTTATTATGATTACAATATTTATGTGATGTTTTATAGCATACATTCAATCATATTTTCAATGCAGAATAATAATACCAGGCCCTTGTAAATAATATTCGACGAAATATAATTAATATCTTTTGGAGGTTTGGTAAACTCCCGACATGTTACCTGCAAGTTGTAGTATTTCTCTACATTTCACGGATTTACTTCTTATACAGACCTGGTATTATCCCTCTGCAATGAAAATATGATTCAATGTATGTTATAGAACATCACATAAATATTGCAATCATAATAAAACTTATCGAGATGAAATAAATACGGCTTCTTTGGTCCGAAAATGATATTAGGCCTAAGGCGGTAGAAGTTGGCATGTCTTTTCCATAAATTATATTTACACACAATTTTTTTGCATTATTCTATGCATTGCATATAAAAAAGTATAATATGCGAACCATTATTTAAATATTTATTTTAATAAGCACTGGCTACGCCGTGGGTTTCTATGATAAGATGGAATAGATAGTGGCTTAAAGACGACCCTTGGTGTAATCCCACTGTAACGTGTGATCTCTTTTGTAACTCCTACACTACTTGTAATCTGTGTCGTCACTCATCATCATCATCATTTTCGTTTAACGTCCGTATTTTCCCATTTAGGATGGGGTTGGACGGGCGAGGACTGTTCTCCACATTTGTCTATCTTGTACCATATGTTCTTCTATTCCCATTAAATTCATATCTTCCATTACACACGTTCTCCACTTTTTCTTGGGCCTTCCCACCGGTCGCTGGCCCTCGACTCTCACCTCCTCCACCTCACTCAACACCCCCCCCTCCGCTCTTCTCACATGTCCATACCATCTCAGTCTTCTCTGCCTCAACTTAACACAAAGGTCTTCAACCCCACACATCTCTGCCACTTCACTGCTAGACCTCCCATCTTGCCACCTTATTCCTGCCATGTATCTCAGCATTCTACGGTCACAGCTGCTTATAACCTCCATCAGTCTGTTTGTCAATGCCCATGTTTCTGTTCCATACATAAGAGCAGATCTCACACAGGCTTCCGATGTCCTTCATCTGGTCCTCAGCCCTATGCTGCAGTTCACCAATAAACTGGCTATATCTCGCCATCTTCCTCATGCAGTTGCTACTCTCACTCTTACTGCTCTTTCCACTCCTGCTTCACAGTCCAACACATCTCCCAAGTAGCAGAACTGTTGCACTTCCTCTAACACGCATCCATTTACCATTAACCCGGCATCCTCTTCATCACCATCACTATCACTACCCATCTCCTTCCTCACACATCTAGGACATACAAAGTTCCGTACATCTCGGAGAATTATCAAACCCGAGCATCGTTGGTGACACCATTTATTACACTCAGTACACAGCACTGAGTTTGTTCCCACTCCTCTTCCACAACATCCACATGGCCATCTTCCTGACTGGATTAATTTTCGAGCCTTGTTTCCAGTCACCATCATTTTTGTCTTTTCCATGTTTATTTTCAGCCCCCTCTGTTCCATCGTTTCCTTCCACCTGTTAAACATATTTGTTACTTCTTCCTTTGATTCTGCTGTCAAGACCAGATCATCGGCATAGAGCAGTTCCCACGGACCATTTCCTCTTGCCAATTTAGTAGCCTCCTCCATTACTGTGATGAAGAGTAGTGGACTAAGAGCTGATCCCTGGTGTACTCCCACTCCAATGTCAAACTCCTCTGATGTTCCTGCCTTTGTTTTCACCCTTGACCTTGATTCCACATACAGAGACATGACTGCAGCCACAAGCCTTTCTGGCACTTTTTGTCTCCTCAGTGCCCACTCAATCGCTCTCCTTGGCACTCGATCAAATGCCTTCTCGAGGTCCACAAACACATGGTACAATTTCTTCTTACTGAACTTTTCTTGCATTTGCCTCACTATAAAAATTGCATCTGTTGTTGACTTTCCTGGGCAAAATCCAAACTGTCGACTATCCACTTTTATCAGTTTCCTCAACCTCTCCTCCAATACCTTCTCAAATAGTTTCATTCCATGCTCCAATAGTCTAATTTCTCTATATTTTCCACACTCCAGGGCATCTCCTTTTCCTTTATATATTGGGACAGTCTCACTACTTTTCCAGCCTTCAGGAATTTCTCCCTCATCAACTATACTTCTAAATACTCTTGTTAAATCTCCTAAAACACCTGCTTTCTTTATCAAGTCACTTGTCATTCCCGTTGGACCTGCCGCTCTACCATTTTTCATTCCTTTTAATGCTCTCTTCACTTCCTCATCTAATATTTCTTCTATTGGTCCTTCTACCATGTCCGTCTCTTCCAGCATGTGTTCATTTTCCTCATTTAACAAGTCTTCAAAGTAACATCTCCACCTCCCAAGTATCTCTTCTGTATTTATCTTGATAACTCCCCTTTCATCCTTTATATACTTTGCTCCCGTTACATCTTTACTCTCTCTCTTCATTTGTTTTGCAATTTTAAACATTTCTTTTTGCTTCTCACTACTATTCAGTTCTTCACTCCAATTTTCCCATGCCAGCCTCTTTGCTCTGGCTACTTCACTTTTCGCCTGTCTTGTTTTCTCTTTATATTCTCTTTTATCTTCTTGATTCTGTGTTCTTTGCCATCTCTTGTATGCCATTTTCTTTATATATACAAGTATTAATAATATCATTACCACCAATCTATAAGAATTATTTTACATTTTAAATCGTGTATAGATATACAGTACGAGTATATAACCTATATAATATATATATAACACTATATACAAGTATTAATATCATTACCACCAATCTATAAGAATTACTTTAACATTTTAAATAATCTATACATTTACGAGTACCGGTACAGCCTACATATATAAATAACACTATCTATAGGTATTAATAATATCATTACCAACAATCTATAAGAATTACTTTAACATTTTAAATAATCTATACATTTACGAGTACCGGTACAGTCTACATATATAAATAACACTATCTATAGGTATTAATAATATCATTACCAACAATTTATACTAATTACTTTAAGTTAATACTTAATCATGGATAGATATACGAGTACAGCTTACATAATAATAAATATAAATCACACTATCTATAGGTATTAATAATATCATTACCAACAATTTATACTAATTACTTTAATATTTTACAGAACTTTCCACAGATTGCCACAAATACCGAGCCAAACGTGACAGAAAAGAACAACGTGGTTGGTTCAGGGACGTGGTTCATACTGTTCAAAATGAGCCTAATAAGAACCACATGAAATGTATTGAGAAGGTGACAGTGGGCCCTGAACATGACCGTCAGAAAGTGTTACTACATACATGGTGCCTTAAAACACAATATATAGCTTTATGTAATGTGTTAGGTGAAGGACTTAATATACACTTGACCTATAATATTGGGGTAAGTATTATTTTATTTTTTTATATGGTACTATATACAACTTTATGTAATGTGTTAGGTGAAGGACTTAATATACATATTACATAATTATAATATTGGGATAAGTATCAACTCGTTCTTTGTTGCCTACAATTTAGTGCTCTTCCTTCCTAACTGAGGAGGCGTTGGGATGTAGTGACCTCACAGCTTCCAACAGGTATTGGGGGGCTAAGATGTGGAGTGTGTTTGGACTTACTAGGTGGGATGGAGAAAGTAATAAGAGTGTGTATGAGTGAGAAGACAATTGGTATTGAGTGTGGAGTGGTTGAAAGAGTGAAACGTAATACATTGAGATGGTTTGGACATGTAGAGAGAATGCAAGGTGAGGAGTTTGTAAAGAAGGTGTATGGAAGTGAAGTTGTGGGGCCTGGTGTGAGAGGAAGACCTCCGGTTAGATGGCAGAACAGAGTGGAAGAGTATGTAAAGGAGAGGAACGTGAAGGGCGGGGGTGGGGGGGGGGGGTCTTGAACAAGTAAGGAGGGAGTGTTGGAACAGGGAAGACTGGAGACAGTTCTGCCGTGACCACCCCCTTGGAGGGAACGAGGCGTCAGAGCTATAGATAGATAAATAGATGGGTGTGTAACTTTGATTGTGACGGGCTACAGATTGTGGTTCATAATTGTATATACCAAGTTGTCAACAAATATTACAGCAACATTGTACTCATTGTATATTTTGTTATTTTATTTACTTAATGAATACAAATACATACCAAGTTGTCAACAAATTATTACAACATAAGATTTTACTCTCTTTGTTTATATACATAGTGATATTTGTGTGTTTATATATACATAGTGATATCTATGTGTTTATATATACATAGTGATATCTGTGTGTTTATATATACATAGTAATATCTGTGTGTTTATATATACATAGTGATATCTGTGTGTTTATATATACATAGTGATATCTGTGTGTTTATATATACATAGTGATATCTGTGTTTATATATACATAGTGATATCTGTGTGTTTATATATACATAGTGATATCTGTGTTTATATATACATAGTGATATCTGTGTGTTTATATATACATAGTGATATCTGTGTGTTTATATATACATAGTGATATCTGTGTGTTTATATATACATAGTAATATCTGTGTGTTTATATATACATAGTGATATCTGTGTGTTTATATATACATAGTAATATCTGTGTGTTTATATATACATAGTGATATCTGTGTGTTTATATATACATAGTGATATCTGTGTGTTTATATATACATAGTGATATCTGTGTGTTTATATATACATAGTGATATCTGTGTGTTTATATATACATAGTGATATCTGTGTGTTTATATATACATAGTGATATTTGTGTGTTTATATATACATAGTGATATCTATGTGTTTATATATACATAGTGATATCTGTGTGTTTATATATACATAGTGATATCTGTGTGTTTATATATACATAGTGATATCTGTGTGTTTATATATACATAGTGATATCTGTGTTTATATATACATAGTGATATCTGTGTGTTTATATATACATAGTGATATCTGTGTGTTTATATATACATAGTGATATCTGTGTGTTTATATATACATAGTGATATCTGTGTGTTTATATATACATAGTGATATCTGTGTGTTTATATATACATAGTGATATCTGTGTGTTTATATATACATAGTGATATCTGTGTGTTTATATATACATAGTGATATCTGTGTGTTTATATATACATAGTGATATCTGTCTGTGTTTTTATTTACATAACATAACTCTTTCTATTTATGTTTATAACATAACTCTTTCTATTTATGTTTATAACATAACTCTTTCTGTTTATATACATAACATAACTCTTTCTGTTTATATACATAGTGATATCTCTCTCTGTTTATATACATAGTGATATCTCTCTCTGTTTATATACATACTGATATATCTCTTTGTGTCTGTCTGTGTCTGTAAAAACTCATTACTTGTCACCTTCTACAGGTTCGTAATGTGTTCAGCTTGGGTCCACCTCCTGACCCTCAGCACCACACACTGTTTATTATACTATACTGTACATACTAATACTGTCTGTGTCTGTAATAACTCATCAATTCTACCTTCTACAGGTTCGTAATGTGTTCAGCTTGGGTCCACCTCCTGACCCTCGGGACCACACTCACAATCCTGCCCTCAGCCGCAGTCAAAAGAAAATAAACAAGTTGAAGGAGTCAACAGTTTCCAAGGCTCGTCAACAAACCCGGAAAAAGAACAGAGATAACAAAACAACAGATAAAACTTATCAAGATTAAAATATATTGTACATGTAAAAGAATATAATTTATTTATTATTACCGTATGTTGTGTTGATGTGTACATGTAAAAGAATATATGTGTTGATTTGTACATGTAAAACAGCAGAGACAATAGAACAACAGACAAAACTTATCAAAATTAAATTATTGATAGAATATGTGATGTTATGTAATGATGTGTATGTGTAAGGGTAATGTATGATGTGTGTATATGTGTAAGAGATATGTATGATGTTATGTAATGATGTATATGTGTAAGGTCATGTAATGATGTGTATGTTTAAGGCAAATGTGTTATGTAATGATGTGTATGTGTAAGGCAAATGTATGATGTGTATGTATATGTGTAAGGGATATGTATGTATGATATGTAATGATGTATATGTGTAATGTTATGTAATGATGTGTATGTATGTGTGTGTAAGGGATATGTATGATGTTATGTAATAATGTGTATGTGTAAGCCTGTAAGGTTATGTAATGCTGTATGTGTGTATAAGGGATATGTATGATGTTATGTAATGATATGTATGTGTAAGGTTATGTAATGCTGTGTGTGTGTAAGGGATATATATGATGTTATGTAATGATGTGTGTGTGTGTGCGTGTGTCATGAAAGAGGTGATTAGATGTAGAATTTATAATGTAAATGTTTGATTATTTACTGTGTGTATGTATGTGTGAAGGACAAAAAAAGATACAATTATATGTACAGTCGTGGTCAATAATGATCATCCACATATGGGTAACTTTAACAATTTGCTGTCTAATGTTTTCATGTTCACATAATATAATGTTATTGTTTTAAGTAGTGTGTAGCTGCCTGTATTAAATTAAACAATGGTATTTAATCTATTTATTGGAAAGTTTATCAGCTAAGGAACAGAGGGAAGCTGTCAAAATCTATATGGATGATTATTTTTGACCACGACTGTACAATATTAAGGAAAGAGTTTTATCATTTATTTTGTATAGTACAGTAGTATTTTGTATTTAATGATAATAATAACATTAATTATGTGAATCAATAATAATAATAACAACACTGCTTCAATAATAATAAAATTGACAAAAATAGTAATAATAACAATATCAGTACTGTGATACAATAATATTAATAATAATTATAATAATATTAATGCTGTGATGCAATAATAATAATTACATTAATACTGTAATTCAATAATAATAATTACATTAATACTCTGATTCAATAATAATAATTACATTAATACTCTGATTCAATAATAATAATTACATTAATACTCTGATTCAATAATAATAATTACATTAATACTCTGATTCAATAATAATAATTACATTAATACTCTGATTCAATAATAATAATTACATTAATACTCTGATTCAATAATTCAATAATTACATTAATACTGTGATTCAATAATAATAATTACATTAATACTGTGATTCAATAATAATTATTACATTAATTCTGTGATTCAATAATTCAATAATAACTAATACTGTGATTTTATAATAATAATAAAACTGTAATACAAATCTATATAATTACTTTTATTATTCTTTTATAAGTGTGAGCCAATATAACCTTTAAAGTGTTGATTGAATTAGGATACAGCTGTATACATAAATTTATTTAGATTAATGGTATTATATAATATTTTTAAAATTCTATTCATTCATTCTCTCATTAATAGTAACAAGCATCATAAGATATTTCACTTTCTTTTTTCCTCATTTGTTACTTTCATCTAAGTTTCTCTCTTACTTCCTTATTAGGCCATTTTCTAATCTGGTCCTTATAGGCACCTGTCAACTTGCTGTGTCGGCTTGTTAATCCATTCACACACACACACACACCAGAGTCCTGCTGCTTTGTTTGGTCAGGGTTTGGAATAATTAATAGTGGATGTCATTAATATGTTGGTGTTAGTAGAATGTGTGTTTATTTAATCATTATTATTGTATGTCCTAAAGTTATATAAACGGGATTAGTCTAGACTAAAGAGGGTATGACCATCACCTTATTAACTCAATATAATGTACAACTATTACCATCTATTATTATTGTATGTTTTAAAGTTATATAAACGTGAGTAGCCTAGACTAAAGAGGGTATGACCATCACCTTATTAACTCAATATAATGTAATAACTATTACCATCTATTAATTCCTTTATTGACGTGTTTACTACTAGCAGATGAGATATGGTATCCAAAAATAAATCACACATTTTAACTTACAAACCAGTATATAATCCACACTACATAACACATATCATAATCATAATAGGTGGAAAAATGATGCAAACAATTGAGCATATCACATGAAGTTTATTGACAGTCTTTGTCAATATTAATTAAAGAATAAATCCTCCTGGGAATTACTCTCCATGTTGATAATTACAGGATGTACACATGTGTAGCTGTTATTAGTACACCAGTATAGGCTACTCATCTTTAAAGTCTCATTATAACACACCTACATTGTTGTAATAAGCATGGCTTCTTTTATCCTGGCCTTCAGATGTACATGAATAAATCACTACAGTGGAGGAAACTATACATATGTTTTCATGGAACCCCAGACTAACACCAATAAACTCTAGTATTCTATTGGTGTTGCCTCAGAACTGACTCACCATTAGGCTATTATGGTTGTTAGGTTAAACCAATTTTAAAATATCTCCTACTATTGAATATATAATGGTAAATAGTATTATATTGCATATTGTATATCACATACAAGTAATGAGGGAAGTGATAGTGGGTAGTGGACGTTCCAATATGTAAATTAATAATGGTCAATCATGTAATAACTTTGTATATTACAAACAGGTAATAATGAGGGAAGGAGGGAGGTAGCGGACGTTCCAATGTGTAAATTAGTCCTAACCAATCATGTAACTTTGTATATTACATACAGGTAATAATGAGGGAAGGGAGGGATGGTGGGTAGTGGACGTTCCAATGTGTAAATAATTGTCCTAGCCACTCATACAACTTTGTATATTGCATACGGATACTGGAGGTAATAATGAGGGAAAGGATGGTGGGTAGTGGACTTTCCAATGTGTAAATTATTCCTGGCCAATCATACAACTTTGTATATTACATACAGGTAATGGAGGTAATAATGAGGGAGGGAGGGAGTGGGAAGGGACATAATATTATGGAGGTAGCTGACGTACTGGCGTCTCATGTAGAAATAAACGCCTTCACTAACACCAAATTATCAATATCCTATATTACCAAACATTAGTGGAAGGTGTCTTGTATACTGTGTCAAAGTACCATTACGATCAATTAATTGGTTTGAAAGATATTTGTGAAAACCGATGACTCACTCTCCCTGGAATGGATATTAGGCCCCAACCCTATAATTATGTTACTCTCACTACGGTATAAACTATTTATAAATAACTATAATAGACTTACTATATGTTACTCTCACTACGGTATAAACTATTTATAAATAACTTTTAACTTTTCAATGTCAAGGTTATAGAAAGAAGTCTTATTTACTATACAGTACTAATCTTTCTCTTCAAGACTAACTAGGCTTATTTATAGTATGTTATTACTATTACTATAATGTACCTATTACCTTCTAAGCAATATAACCTTATATACATTCAAACGTTTGTAAGTTACAGATAGGATATAACAAGATCTAGAATAAGGGTATTCTAGATTTTGGTATATAAGTACTGAGATGTATATAATTTATTGTGTATTCTGTCGTCAGTTGCATTACATTTGTCATAAAATAAATTAGGGAACTTGTACATTTTCTTCACTATAAAAATAATTAATGTAGTTAACACAATAAAAGCACACCTACTCATAAAGACAATTAGGTTTGTTGTGTGATTTTCCTTTGTATTAAACTCCGACTGATTTTCATCCGGCCGTTGGAACAGGCCTGGCCGGATGAAACACACAGGCCTCTTCAAGCTTCGTCGGCCGGACAGACCGTGTGTAGGACCGGCTTTAAGTCCTTGAGTCCTTAAATACAAAGACTATAATTTTATTACAAAGACCTCAAGGTACTCTTAAATATCCGACTACAGATTTACGTTGTCATTACAGTGGTCTGAAATGTACTGTTTGTATTTTCATGAGGCTGCCTTCGTGGCCTGTGTGTGTGTGTGTCTTGTTTGTCGGTCTGTGTGTGTATGGTCAGCTTTAACACCGTATTTGTGACACCTTGGTTCTTGTAAGGGTTTTAAAATAATAATTGTTTTCTTTCACCTTCTGCTCTATAACAACTTATAACAACGTTTTGTACAGACACACAGACCACAAGGAATATGGCCCTTAATTATGGGGCTAATACACTTTTGGTATGGAAATTGAAGTGCCTTGATTCCTTCAAAGTATGCCAGGAAACAGATGCCCTCAATGGTACTAATATGTGGGGATCTGTTTGAAGGTATCGTTTGAAGGAATCAGAGACTATCCAATTTACCACCCACCAAAAGAATGTCTCCTTAAGGTGGTACTATACTTATGGTACATTGGAGTGTCTTGATTCATCCAAAGTAGGCCAGGAAACAGGACTATAGATGATAAGCAAACATCACAGTGTCCTGTTGCTTGAAATAGTTTGGAGGAATCAGCTGTTCCAGATTTACCAACACTGTAATATGGCCCTTAATCTCGTGTTCGCTGAGAGCATTGGAATGTTGTTGTTGTTGTTGTGGAGATTATACCTCCATGGGACCAATGTTATTATTATTATAGACATTGATGAACAAACAGAATTATACCAGCCGTCTGCTTGTGGAGTGAGGGACATTCTACAACACCTACTGAGAACACCGCCACTTCCCCTGCTAAGTGACAACTCAAGACACCGACACCAGCAGCTGATCCCGATACACCCAAGGTCAGTATATATTGGCCTTGGATACACCTGTGTGTATTATAATAAAATCAAAACTCACTACCAGTACTGTAACTGTTATAGGACTGAAGCTGGGAGGGAGAGGAAGGACACCACGATGATCACTGCTTCTACACACTTTCAAGGTCACACACTCCCTTCATTGAGAGAGAGAGAGAGAGAGAGAGAGAGAGAGAAAGTACACCAGAAAATAAGCGTCTGTAGACAGGTTATGTTTGCCAATGATGTCTCTGATTGGTCCAGTCAGAACATACAATTAGCGTGTCTATGATTAGTGAATACAAGTATTTATTTATTATATAATTATATAACGTGTACCATATGTGATGTATGTGTTGGTGTTGATCTCGACCATGCACTCCACTCAACAAACCAGACACATCGACTCCTAACACTTCTCCCCACACTGACACACACCTTAATGGTCACTGGTCACTGGTCAGTCTAATTACTCTAATAAGAGAGCGACAGACAGAATAGGCTATATATAGGATGTGGTAAAGGACACTAAACTCCTCATTTCTGGATAGAACCAGTTCTTACCACCTTGAAAAGGTGATAGGAAGGAGGGACAACAAGCACTAATGATATAGAAGGAATGGAGGGACTGTTGAAGAACTGAAAAGGATTGTCTGGGGCCGAAGGGGCGCCCAAACCCTTAAAGTATCACCGTCGGCATTAAATAACTTACGAGGTGTAGCTGTGTGTGTTGTAGTGTTCCCTTCCTTGTAGCAATCTCAGGACTTTATTGCCTTATGTAAGGATAAAGTAATAATATAATTATATTTACATAACTCTCAGTGACTTGTTCCTATCATTGCCTCCACGTCATTGTTCCTCTTCACACAAAACTTAACCTCCGACCCATTTGTAATTGAACCACATAACTAAACCTACAGCTACAGTGGTGATGGTTGTAGGTATGATGAGTGTCCAGGGTATAGTGGTGGTGGTTAGGTATGATGAGTGTCCAAGGTATGGTGGTGGTGGTTAGGTATGATGAGTGTCCAAGGTATGGTGGTGGTGGTGGTGGTGGTTAGGTATGATGAGTGTCCAAGGTATGGTGGTGGTGGTGGTGGTGGTGATAGTGGTACGAGGCCTGATCATGGTCTATGATCCTAGGCTGGTAAAAAGTAACCAATAGTGTTTTAGTATTATTATGACGTGTTAAATCCACAACCAATCAGCATGTTATAAAGTCTCTAGCCTCCACCCAGACCCTCTTACTTCCATCTCCTCTAGTTGCAAATGTTCTCTTTACTCTTACACACAGAATAAGTGTAATGATATCGATCTGTAAGTATAGTGTTGTAGTAACTATAGAGGTATATAGTAAATCAGTCACAACATAAAGTTGTGGGAGAAAGCTAAGATGGTTTGGGAAAAATAATATGGCTAAATTCCTATACGTGAGGGAATATCACCTCAAAATAGGCTACAATGTTTACGTTGATGGTTGGTAGAGTATAGTAGAGACCAAGGCCGCTTGAATACTAGGTCGTCCCACCGCGCAGGTAGGGAGAGCGTGCTGACGTCACTCAGAAGAGTCTCTCGCTCCCTCACTCATTGATACCCTTTACAAACCCTGCCCAAAACACGACCTTTTGAACTGGTTACATGATATTTGATATTATTGGAGGCAGATGTAGTATGATGCAGCTTGTGACCATTATTCCTTATAGCATTATTCATTCAAGCACCAAAAGAGTAGCCTATAGCTTTTGATATGATAAATATCTCTCTCTCACTCTCGTGATCAGATGCCAACTTTTAGTTATTTCCAAGCCTAGTTGAAGAAAAATGTAGGCATTAATATTTTAATATAACAACAAATATAATACATAAATTACGGTACTAAGAGTATAAGTTTGAACTTCATAATTCATCATGCATACCATGTAGGATATATACAATACGTATTCATAAATAATACCATTCATTATTCTTTCATCGAGTTCTTACCTTAGTTTGGACATTTTGTTAGTAAATTTCCTTTGTGAATTTCGCTTTCTGTTTAATAATCGTATCCTGAAAAATATGCGACAACGAACAAAAAACCTAATCACATTTTCTGGTAACTCTACAAAATTTCTAACTTCACTTACTAATGATGTTACACATTTTGGTCCCTCTCTTAAGTTCCTTATCTCCGTGATAACAAATAAATAGTCTTTCCATATGTTTCAGTTGATCACAAAAAATATTGCTGGGTCTCTTTAACTTTCCTTCTGTTCGAGAAATTGTACCAATCCAGTCTTCTGTGTTTCACTACTTTCCATCTCATGATTTTGTGATGAAGCTGTGCTGGAAAAACCAACTGCCTGACATGTTTACCTCATCTGTATCTTCTTGTGTGTTGTATTTTGCCCCCACCATAGCAAGAAGGTATGTCTTGAGGTTATACTGAACTTGAATTGGGGATGGGTGGTCAGAACACACTCCCATCTGCCGAAGGGAAGCAAACAGATTCTCCAAAACATCTTGGTTTAATTTGTGTGTTAATATATAAAAAATATTGAACCTTTCCTTCAGCATTTCGTATAGTTTAAGCAAAGACTGAGAAGATATGAGCATGCCTTTCTGAAACTGAAAGAAACTTTTTCTACCGCAAACTTTCATTGATTTAATGGTGTTCACCATATCCTCCAAAACTTTATTTTGATCTTGTAAGTTGAGTCCATTGGCATGTCTGGTGAACTTTGTATCATAACTCAATCTGGAGTTCAACAAATCAAACCATGAATCCACTAGACTCTAGAGAAATGAACTTGCTCGTACCTTCCCAATCTTTGCTCTGCAAAAGTCCTTTCTGACCAAAATACTGCAAGTACTTGGCTGTAGTTTCTGATAGCAACTGAACAGCCTTCCTGACGTTCATCCTTTGAACTCCTGTTACATCAACATGATTATGTGACAAATTATATGTGGTTTTTAGGTCATGGACATTTCTTCTGATTAGTTCACGAACACATTCACTATTGACTTTCATAGTATCATGTATAATAAACCCATAGTCAAGAAAATTGTTGCTCATGTCTGTATCAAAATTATAGTATATTACCTGTTTCCATGGGCTAGTAAGGCCTCTTATTATTGCACACTGGACTTTAGTTTTGGGGGCGTAGAGAGTATCCATGCCTTTATCATAAGTCCATTCAGCTGCCAGGCTCATTTTATCAAATGATAACACACTAAATAAACGCTCAAAATCGCTCAAATACGTGGGTCTGATTGGGTCAAGGTGATGTGAGGTGAGGTGAGGTTAGTGACCAATCCTGTCTGTCTTCAGTCTGACGTCATGCGCGTGGTAGGACGAGTTTAGAGACAGACGCGGGAAGACCTTCTATTCAAGCGGCCTTGGTAGAGACTCTATATGAGGCTCCCGCCGCGAGAGGGCTGTAAGCGCCACCCGACTAGTTTTGAGAAAAACGCGCTCAAAGTTTCCTTATGATTACACCATTGAAAACGGTCAGAAGGGGGATCTATTATATACCATTGGAATCGCCTATCCTTCTTCTTTTTGGCCATGTAATTTATATTCCTTAATATCAAGTTTTGTGCGTGTGGCGGCGTGTGGAAGACATGGTGGCAGAATTGGATGGGCGTGAAAGGCGTGAATGGGAGAAAAAGTGACGCTTGTCTGAAGCGGTGTATGTGTGCAGCTGCTTTCCCGCCAGCATTGTTCAACCAGTTCCTCAGAATTCCTCAGAATTCATAGTCAATGTTTCTTAAAGATTCGATCACTATAGGAAAATCTGACTTTTAGTCTCTTTTTATAACTAATATGCATTGACATTGATGTATTTATCTCTTACAAGTGTATTAGTGTCTATTCCTTATTGTTTTCAATATTGGTTTGCAATAATTAATCCATTAATATAGGGAAATTGATGGAATCACGAACGAAAACATTGGACTTTAACTCGCACGTGTGGATCATCAGCTGGCGGGAGGACGCGCGCTCATTGGCTAGAGCTATGGCCGCTCCCTATACTCCGCGCTGATTGGTGCCCGCGCTGCCTCGTCGCCTCTGGAGATAGCTCTGTCTGGCGGCGGAGTGAGAACTTAACAATGAGTGAACTTTAGGCCTTGTTGTACCCATCCAGATGGTCGATTTTGCCTATGACGCCACTTCCACATGAATTCTATGCCCTTTTAGCAACCGGATCCGTGCCTAACTCAATTTTTTCAAATTTGTCGCTTACATCCCTCTCGCGGCGGGAGCCTCATATAGGGTCTCTAGAGTATAGTAAAGGCAGGAGATGCAGTGTGTATTTGTGGATCTAGAATAAATCTAGGGCAGGTCCCTGAGATGAGTTGTGGTATTGTACTGTACGAGAAAATGATTTGGAGTAACAGAGAAATATGTGAGGGTGATGTAGTCATGTAGGATATGTAACCTACAGTATGACAGTAATGATGTGTGTAGTAATAACAGTAGTGAAGTGTGTAGTATGTGAAGGTGAAGTAGGATATGTAACCTATGTATGAGAATAGTATAACAGTAGTGAGGTGTGTAGTAATAACAGTGAGGTACAATACGTAGTAATGACAACAGTAGTGAGATGAGTAGTAATAACTGTAGTGAGTTGTGTAGTAATAATAACAATATGATCTGTAGTCCAAATAAAGTATAGGACAGGTTGATATTGTTGTTATAGTTATTGCTATTGTTGTTATTTTTATTGTAGATTCAGTAGACATGTGAAAATAGTTGAAGAATTTATCTTGATGAGCTTTCATCTTTGAATATAATGTAACGAAGTGTTCTTGTACTAATATAGAGCTGGTTATTGGGTACATCCACCATTTGTGCCGTCTTTTCTTTAATACCTTATCCATTAAGTATACACAGACAACTCTCTGCTGTACATTCTCCATTAGTAACAGCACAAGCAGATGAACTAACTACCCTAAGGCCGGCCATACACTATCAGGTACACCTGACAGGTACGCCTGAACAGTTACGCCTGTCAGGTATACCTGATACCGGAGGAGCACACACACTGTTCATGCATACCTGTCAGGTTTGTCAGTTCGCCATGGATTCTCGAGAAGATGAGTTACACTTGCTCTCCTTATTATCCGTGGTTTTTGTGAAATGTAAAAACAAACGGAAGAAACGCAAACAATGGTGTAAGGAATGGATGCAAAGAAGAAATAAATTTACCCATATCAATCTTCTTAATGAATTGAGACATGAACCATCTGATTATAACAATTTTCTGCAGATGAATGAATCAGTATACAACGAGTTACTGTCACTTATATCTCCCGTGATTAAGAAGCAAGATACACAAATGAGGAACTTAACTGTCCACTACAAAGGATTGTTAATAATGAGACCTGTTCAGGTACACCTCATGAAACCGCCACACACACATCAGGTTTACTCGCCTGTCAGGCAGAACTGATTGAATTTTCATCAGTTGTCAGGTCGCCTGAAAGGCTAGTTTTTGCCGCCATACACTGTCAGGTATACCTGACAGGCGTAACTGTTCAGGCGTACCTGTCAGGTGTACCTGATAGTGTATGGCCAGCCTAACATGAAGCCTTCAAAGCTACCGCGCGGTAGTTTACCGCTTGTGTGAAAATAACGAGCGGCGACGTGAATATTTGACCGCGCGGTAAAACATTGTTCGTGTGAAGCCAGCCGTAGTAAGTAGCAAGGTTAGTAGTACATTTCAAGGTTATATTATTATGGTACTGTTATTATCAACACCTAAGAGTAACATTGTTATTTATATGTTACATTATTATGGTACTATTATTAGCAACATTTAAGAGCAACATTGCTATAATAATATCATCATCATTATCACTACCACATTTCCTTTTTAACAAGGGAAGGGAAGGCTGTAGCACCAGTACACAGTAATCTGGACAGACAAGTTATTTGTGTGTGTGTGTGTATTTTTGTTATGCCTATCACCATTTGTTTTGGGCATTAAGTCCGTCATTTATTTTGTACTGTATGGTATTCATAAGGATGCCTTATGGGGGTGGTTCACTTTTCTCTGACCTGGAAGAAGTTGGGGTCACGTCGTCGGGAGATGTGTTTGTGATAAAGGTCGAGGCGAGGAGAAGCGGTCATCCAAAATTTGGTGATGTGAGGCAGCTGTTGTTGTGATGACTGGCTGTCCATCCTTCTTCTTCTCTTCCTCTTCCTCTTACCGTCCGTCTGCCATTCCCCTTCATCTTCCAGGTCCATGTTGTCATTGGTGTCGTTGGTGTTGCTGGTGGTGTTGGAGCAGGAAGTTTTGTCAGAGTCCTCCTCAGTCTTGAGGTCTTGTAGGGAAGGCTCAGGTGGTGGTGGTGGTGCCTTCCCGTTTGAGTGGGCGAGGCAACATCAACCGGCGACGGGGTTGGACCGGAGGGGGTGGTGGTGGTAGTGCGTCAGGCTGTTCTTCTCCTTCTCCGTTGTGCAGGCTTGTTGCCTCGTTTCTTGGTGGTGGCTGTAGTGGTGGTGGGTGGTTGCAAATCAGCAAATGTTCAGGAGGAGGTCAGAGAGACGACCTATAGCCCTTCTGCAGCTAAGGCAACAACAGTCTTGGTACAGACGGTGACGATGTATGTCTGTTGTTGCTGCCGTGGCAGTGCCGTCACTGCGGTGGTTGGGCGTCGGTCGTACTCCTCCCACGGGCATGGAGTTGCCGAGGACCTGCCCATTATCAGGTCTCCTCTAAGTTGGTAGCCACCACACCCTTCCTCCCTTCCTCCACAGTGAAGGACACCTCCTCTCCGTGCCTCAGTCAGTGATGGTGGTGAGGTGGTGGCAGCAGAGAGAAGGACGTGTGGACGAAGTAATCTCGCTCGTGACAAGTAATAAAGCCATAGAATCATAGATAGCCCTTCAAGCGATTAAACTCCTTTACCCTGCCAACAAGACGGTCGGCAGGGGAAGTGGTATAATAGTGTTAGTTGTTGGTGTCGACTTGGCCATGGCTGGTTGTAGAAACTCTCCCCCCCCCCCCAGACAAGGGGTACAGTTTTTGTTATTGTTAGAGAGTGGAGTCCCAAACCCTGTACCAAGGTAGCTGACTGTACCAAGGTAAATATAGCTATATTTACCTTGGACACAAGAATGTTTTTTTTTTTTAATTAATTGCGCCGTAGCGTCAATCAAGAGGTATGCAACTATACCTACAAGTAGACAGAATCAATTAGAATCAAATTACTACACACACACACACACACACTCACACACACAAACATATCTTGATAACATAGCAGAATGAAGTAGAATGGGGATGTCATTTCTCTACGCCAAAGTTATAATACGTTACATTATTGGAATATTGTCACTGCCAATACGTTACAGCAACATTGTTATCATTATATAAGTTACATTTTTGTGGTACTGTCACTTCCAACACCTAAGAGTAACATTGTTATTTATACGTTACGTTATTACAGTACTGTTACTGCTGATACCATAGAGTAACATTGTTATTTATACGTTACGTTATTACTGTACTGTTACTGCTGATACCATAGAGTAACATTGTTATTTATACGTTACGTTATTACTGTACTGTTACTGCTGATACCATAGAGTAACATTGTTATTTATACGTTACGTTATTACAGTACTGTTACTGCTGATACCATAGAGTAACATTGTTATTTATACGTTACGTTATTACTGTACTGTTACTACTGATACCATAGAGTAACATTGTTATTTATACGTTACGTTATTACTGTACTGTTACTGCTGATACCATAGAGTAACATTGTTATTTATACGTTACGTTATTACTGTACTGTTACTGCTGATACCATAGAGTAACATTGTTATTTATACGTTACGTTATTACTGTACTGTTACTGCTGATACCATAGAGTAACATTGTTATTTATACGTTACGTTATTACAGTACTGTTACTGCTGATACCATAGAGTAACATTGTTATTTATACGTTACGTTATTACTGTACTGTTACTGCTGATACCATAGAGTAACATTGTTATTTATACGTTACGTTATTACAGTACTGTTACTGCTGATACCATAGAGTAACATTGTTATTTATACGTTACGTTATTACTGTACTGTTACTACTGATACCATAGAGTAACATTGTTATTTATACGTTACGTTATTACTGTACTGTTACTGCTGATACCATAGAGTAACATTGTTATTTATACGTTACGTTATTACTGTACTGTTACTGCTGATACCATAGAGTAACATTGTTATTTATACGTTACGTTATTACTGTACTGTTACTGCTGATACCATAGAGTAACATTGTTATTTATACGTTACGTTATTACTGTACTGTTACTGCTGATACCATAGAGTAACATTGTTATTTATACGTTACGTTATTACTGTACTGTTACTGCTGATACCATAGAGTAACATTGTTATTTATACGTTACGTTATTACTGTACTGTTACTGCTGATACCATAGAGTAACATTGTTATTTATACGTTACGTTATTACTGTACTGTTACTGCTGATACCATAGAGTAACATTGTTATTTATACGTTACGTTATTACTGTACTGTTACTGCTGATACCATAGAGTAACATTGTTATTTATACGTTACGTTATTACTGTACTGTTACTGCTGATACCATAGAGTAACATTGTTATTTATACGTTACGTTATTACAGTACTGTTACTGCTGATACCATAGAGTAACATTGTTATTTATACGTTACGTTATTACAGTACTGTTACTGCTGATACCATAGAGTAACATTGTTATAATTTATATATACTGTTACGTTACATTATTGTGGTAATGTCATTGCCGACAACTTACAACTAAATGGAGAAAGAATTATATCTATATAGTTACAATATAATGTTAGTAAGAAGTTTCCTTTGTATGTGATATAATTGAATGTGTAGAATTAATGTGCTTAACTATATAATTTGTCTATAGTTATATTTATAGTTTTATCAAATGAAATAAATAATACTTGTCATTTGCACATCCTTGTCTATATTGTACTTAACAAAATACTTAAGCCTAATACAGATAAGATAATACTCTCGTTAATTAAGCTCATATTCCTGTGACGAGTAAAACATCATGTTCTTAATTAATGAGTCATACAATATTTTAGTACAATATTACAGAATTATGTGTAACTTTGGTAAATAGTATGACAACTGATAACTGAATACAATTTATTTAAATCTGTATGTATACAGTATCTCAAACTTAATGTGGTAAAACTTGACAAAGGTTAAGGGGGGGTGTGGGAGTAGGGGGACAGGCTTGGGGGTGGGGTAGAAAGCCTGTCCCCTATTCCCGCACCCCCCCACCCTCCTTCAAGCCTGTCCCCCCTACTCCCAACTCCCCACAAAAAACCTGCAACCCCCTAAAAAAACCCAAGCCTGTCCCCCTATTCCCGCACCCCCTTAATGAACATAGCCTACAATACTAGGCTACCTTCTGAATCAAAGATATAGTAGCAAATGGGTTTGTTATTTGTTCTTAACGCCTACACTGTCTACTACATAATGGTAAATAATTAAGGCGATATATTTATAGAGTGATAAAGTGTGTGTGTGTGTTCTCCTCCGCATAAAATGTTCCTCACTTTAATATTCCTTTCTCCTACTTCTCTCCTTCATTCACACCGTCACACACACCAACCAACACACAGCAGTTCCTCCTTCACTCACAGACCCTCCTCTCCCTCAGTCACACCGTCACACACACCAACAGTTCCTCCTTCACTCACAGACCCTCCTCTCCCTCAGACTCCCTGTACCCCCGTGTAACCTGTCACGCAGAGAAGGGGCACCGGGGACACAGAGGTATATATGAAGATGGGTCACAATTATTGGAGATAATATACATCCTTACTCCATATTCCATAAGTAACTCAAACTCCTTTATTTGTCACCGTAGCCGTCATATTCATTCTATCATTGTTGGGTGAAAGTAGAACATGGTAGGATCACACCAAACATGGAAGTTGGAACCTTCCAATCATCTGACATACAGTTAAAACTAAAAAGGTTACTGTAAGGTTACAAATTAAAGGGGCCTACTATACACACGATCCGGTTTGGTTCCGACAGGCAGACCGCCAGCTCACCTCTATTTAACAATTATAATACGTATTCACACTGACTGTTCGTGTCACTGCAGATAGTTAATCACCTGGCACTTTGGTAGTGTTCCGTCATAAATTATAATGTATGGGACTGTGGGTAAGATTACTAAGGTAAATGGATGGGTGTTGTATGTGTCCATGTTTATACAACTCATCACCCCAAGGGCATGGCACCAGACTACAATAATGACCTTGCATCATCCATCCCCCAGGCGCCGTCAAGCCTCCGTTCAACGGGCCAGGTATTCTTGAGAAGGAATCCGATCCGTGGCTGTCGGTCGGTCGTCGGATGGCTGCCGCCGGCAGGGCGACGGGTCGTGTGAATAGTTACATTAATTAATAAAAATGTATTTAGGAATTCTTGATGGCGTCAAGCCTGCTGGCCTGCCTGTCAGAACGAAAACAGGTCGTGTGACGTACGGCCTTCTGTCATAGACAGATTATTTTAGTCCTACTCCGGTCAGGTTTAGGCCGTTTTATAAATTGGTTAGAGGAGCTTCCATTGCCACCCTCACATGTAGGCCTCACTACACACAGTTTCGCTAACACTGAGATCTAGAGACGTGAGGCCGACTGAACTATATGTACTGAATCGTGAGTGAGCAGATGAGACCCAAGATCCAGATACACCTGGAGCTTGATGAGACCATGACAAGGCCAGCCATTTCAGGCCACCGGACAGGCTGGCATGTGTAACTTTTTTTTTGTTTACTTTCTTTTAAATTATTGTGTATCACCCATTATGGGGTATTAAGGCATAAAAGATTTTAGAAAGTCAATTTACATGAGTAGTGGTTGTAGTAATAGTAGCAGTTGTTGTAGTAGTAGTTCTTTTTTTTTATATATATATATATATATAGTAGTAGTTGTAGCATCACTGGTGGTAGTGGATCTGTGTTGTTGTTGTGGAAGCAGCTAATGGTGTCTCCCTTATAGCAGGTATAAACAGCTTCCAAAGCCTTCCATTTCTGTCGGAACTGGAAGACATCGGGTCCCCGGTGAAACGTGATGTTTCTTTGGAAGAGGTGAAGGCGGGGCGAGGCAGACAGTCACCACCACACGGTGACAAACTATGGCGGCTCTGGCAGATGTCTGACTGTCCTTACTCCCCCTCCTCTTTCTCTTCCTGTTCTCCTTCGTCCTCCAGTAACTCCAGTTCCGTCTCACTTCCGGTGGTGGTGGTGGAAAAAGTTAAAGTTGCAGAGTTTTAGTTCAGGTATCTGTCTCTGATGAGACACTCACCTGCTGAACGTCAGCCAGGCAAGCCCAACTCCCCACCATGGTGTCCAGCCATGGCAGTAACCCCCCAGTAAACAGTTTTAAACCCTCGGGCCTGGACGAGGCTCGATCTGCCCAAGGTCTAATGCCGACCTCACGGATGCAAGGCAGGCGCGTTACCACTGTACTAACCAGGGGCTTGGTGGTGGTGGAGGTCCTGCTTTCAAGGTCGTCTTCCTCCTCCGTCTCCATCTCCTGTGGTGGCGCCAGCGGTGGTGACAGCGGTGGTGGTAACTCCCTCCCACTGTTCGCTTGGTTGAGTGGACGAGGCAGCATGCTGCATTATATTAACCGGTGACGAGGGTGGGCCGAAGGTAGGGATGGTAGCGCGTCTGCTGTGCTCCTGCAGCTCCTCCCCCGTGCCTTCTTGCTGCCTCATTTCTTATTAGTGATGGTAGTTGTAGTTCAGGAGAAATGACTATTTGGTGGTAAGCCATTTCTCCTGAAGATGTCTAGGAGGAGGTCAGAAAGACAACCTAGTCCTTCTGCAGCTAACTTAAGGTAACAGCAGTCTTGGTACAGACGGTGACGATGTCTGTCTGCTGCTGCCGTCCCTACAATGATTGGGCAACAACCCAACATGGAGTGAGCCGAAAACCTGCCCACCATCAGGTCCCGCTACGTTGGTAGCCTCCACCCCCTTCCTCCCTTTCTCCACAGTGAAGGACACCTCCTGTCCTCCTCTCCGTGACTCCGTCCCTCATCAGTGGTGTTATTTTTTTTTATTGCAGGGGAAATTACCTCTGCTTGGGCCTTATGCCTGTGCTGGCGAGCCCAACAGGTGATGTTAAGGAAGTAGCGACTCCTCATCTTTGGACTGGTTGACGGTCAAAAAAATGTTCTATCAAACAATTTATATCGTTAATAAATAAGCTCAATTATCCTGTTATGTAATTTATTTGACAAAGGAATATATTCTTTGGCATATAATAGCCATCAAAGTTGCACATAATGGAAGTTGATGGCGCGTATTCATGACGTCAACAACCAGACGCCTAGGCAGCGCCAACCAAGGATAATAGACTATTATCCTTGGCGCCAACGCTTTATAACCTGTGATGTCTAGGGGAGATGTGCGGTATTCTTGTGCTTTTACAGAGGATATACTTCATATTCACCATGCCAGTCAATAGCTAGCAATGGTATTTTGTCCCAAAATGCAAAACATTAGTGGAAACGCTCCAGAAAAGAGATTTATTAGTGTTGTGTGTAGTAACTCCATAGTAGCTGTCGGTACACATAGGGCTGGTGACGTCACCAAACAGTGTGAGGTACGATGTTTCTCCAACACTTATTTTCCCTTATTTTTCGTGAATTTCAACTCATATGGGAAAAATATTGGTATCTCCATGATCAGGAGTGCCCAAGTTATTGTATTATATACTTTGTACACGACCGTCAACCAGTCCAATAGCCTGAGAGGGTGAAGTATCCCAACGTTATATTATTTAGTGGAGGAGTCTTATTATACTCTGTTCACGCTTGGATGGCGGAGAAGCCCTGCCTCTCAGGGACATTCCTGAATGCTGCTGATTGGCAGATGATGGGATGGGGATGTTTCGAGTCCATTTGGTGACACACACACACAAACATACACACACACACATAGCGGTCCGTTAATCTCCGTGACCTGTAGCTAATACCTCTCTCTCACTCTCTCTCTCTCTTCCATGTTCTATAATCTAATGTTATTATATCCCACATGTTACTATACACACATACACACACACACACACACACACAACAGCTTCAGTTACTCACATACACACATATACCAGCTTCAGTTTAACACATACACACAAGCTTCAGTTACTCACAGACACACACACACACACACACAACAGCGTTCATCTCATCAGTGACCTGACCTTCCTGGCTTCCTTCTTCTTCCATCCACTTCTCTCTCTCTCTCTCTCTCTCTCTCTCTCTCTCTCTCTCTCTCTCGTATTTACGATTGATCCACAACCTTTCTTTTTCTATATTCTATGATCTAATGATATTTTATCCCACATAAAAGTATAATCTAATGATATTTTATCCCACATATCATATAAGGCCTACATAGAATTATTTAGATTAATGGCATTATATATTTTTTTTAATTCAATTTATTCATTCTCTCATTAACAGTAGCATACATCATAAGTTATTTCACTTTCATTATTCCTCATTTATTACCTTCATCTAAGTTTCTCTCTCTTACAACCTTAGACCATATTCTAATCTCAGGTCCCTATAGGCGCCTGTCAACTTCCTGTGTCGGTTTGTTAATCCATTCACACACACACACACATACACACCACCTCCCTGTCCAGTCCTGCTGCTTTGTTTGGCTATGGTTTTGAAATATATTAACCTGTTTATGTAAGTAGTGAATTTATGTGTACGTTTTTTTCTACATTTTCGTTGCATAAAAACACACTCCCTTGTGCTTCCGAAAGATAGGTGAAATGAAATGTATAAAAATTGGTATTATATGGACGAAGAAGCCTTGAAGTCTGCTTTCGAACACGGGAAGTCACAAGGGTTACTGAGAGGTCCTCCAGTTGACCTGTTTTCCTCTCACTGTCGCTCACTTTTTACTACACACTCTATGTTCAAATCAAGATATTACGAGCTCCAAATAAATTGTCACTGTGAATTTTGACCGCAAGGCTCACATATATTATTTAAGATAATGAGCGAGTAATAACATACATGAATAATGCTTAATTAGCAGAAATATTAATGAAAAAAGGAAGCACTTCTAATTGTCTCGGTGTGCTGAACACCCCTAGCCAATCAGGGAAGCGAAATAGTATTTGACCTGCCTACCGCACCTGGAGGGCCAGGCTTCTCCGCCATCCAAGCGTGAACAGAGTATAGACTCCTTATTATAGCCTGGGACTGTGGACGCCTTACGTGTTGGGGTCCTACACTTGTATTATATAGAGTCTACTCATATCTTATAAAAAGAAAGTTAGTATTGATGATGATTAAGATGATATAATATGATCACAGAACACATTGAAAAGCACAATAGAATAATAATTAATTATAATATAGGCTAAGTGTCAACATATTTGTGAGGATAAGTATAGACTCCGCCCCCTTGAGTTTAGTGTTGTATGATTGGATGATAATGGATGGTAAGTATAAACGGTAACCAATAAAATATGTCCATTGGAACACAGTGATGCACACACACACACTGACACACAGTCGCAGTCACACACACACACACAGACAGTTGATCTTGGCTTTGTGGTGTGAGTGGTTGACTGGTTGTACTACCTTACTGTAGCTGTAATTTATTACTGTTATTTGCGTTGTGTTAGATATCAGAATACTTATAAAGTTTGTGGTGTGTTGTAATACGCTATACACAATTATTATGGTTGTGTAGTGTTTTAAATATGCTATGTTAAATATTAGTGAAAACCAAATAATTGAAAATTTACCCCGGCATGTATGAATACCGGTATATAGAGTTCTACTCCCCGGTGTTGTGTTACATACAAATATATATTATGAAGATAATATAATTGAAAGTTAACTCGGCCATTATTCCGGTGTGGATTATAAAACACTACATATTCTTCCTTCATACACGTCACCACATTGGTAAGTACAGTATAACTTTATAACTCGTTAATAAGTTCATTAGTTGGAGTTTTACTCTTCTGAATTATTATGTCATATTTCATACCGGTACAATTATTTTCTCATTAAGTTGGTGTAAAGTTACTCATCATACACATAGGTAAAGTACTGTGGCTATGTTAATTAAACCGTAGGAAACTCGTAAACCAAATAATATTAACATACCGTATAAGTTAATTTAACTTAGGCTACTGTAACACAATACTGGTAACGTTATATTTATGAACTATACATATTAAGATATCTTTAGACATATATTTGTGTTAGCCCGGACATTAAACAAAAGGTATAATGTTAGAACCTACTTTAATTAACGTTAAAGGTTTTCCTTATTCATAGAATACACAAAATTCAGTAGGCTTTAGTACAAATAGAAATACAATTCCGGTATATTATATACGGAGAATGTAAAATAAGGTAAAACTTTATGGAAAACTATACACAAATAAAATGTACGCATATCTTTCAGTATTAGGCTACTCTTGGAAGTTAACTCTTTAAGGAAACGTGAAAAACGAAATTATTATTACCACCGGGTACAGTACTGTTTAATGACTACAGTAACTCACATTATCTGCTCTAAGATATAAGCTGCTCTTAACATATATTTAATTTGTTAGATTTGATAATTGAATAAGATCACAGCACAGTAACACATTATCTGCTCTAAGATAGGTCTATAAGATACATTTTCTTTGTTAGACTAATTATTAAGTAAATAAGTTCACAACGGGAATAGAAATCTTGCCAAACATACTATTATAATCAATGTTAGGTTATACTGTAATTCGTTTGTTTTGTTAGGCTGGATTTAATGGTGGAGGTTTATTCGATTTGATTAATCTCTAAAACGCTCTGTGTCCGATTTAGGTAACTGAGTTTATCAAATATTAACGAGACAAGTGTATAAATGTTTTCACAAAGTGGTGTAAGAGAGAGAGAGAGAGAGAGAGAGAGAGAGAGAGAGAGAGAGAGAGAGAGAGAGAGAGAGAGAGAGAGAGAGAGAGAGAGAGAGAGAGAGAGAATATTTATCAAGCCGTGTTACTAAACTAGACTATTGGTTACATAATGTTACTATTACCTCAGTCCAGTACCACTACATGTTACCTTAATAATATAAATCCATCTATGTTATATTCAGTTAGGATATGATAACTACGGTACTTATTGTTATTTTCACTACGGTACAGATTACATCATTGGTATAGTAGGTACGGTATAGGTGAATTATTATATGCCTACCAAACCAATCATAACCAATACCACTGAATTACATTGGTTATGGTGATAAATATTGTGTTGTGGTTATACAGACCTTGTGTTAGTATACTGTACTCAATAAATTATATACAGTATGTATTACAGAAGGATATGTATATTTCCTTCTGTTATACATGCTTATAAGTATGTATTACAGAAGGATATGTATATTTCCTTTTGTTATACATGCTTATAAGTATGTATTACAGAAGGATTTGTATATTTCCTTCTGTTATACATGCTTATAAGTATGTACCGTATTACAGAAGGATATGTATATTTCCTTCTGTTATACATGCTTATAAGTATGTATTACAGAAGGATATGTATATTTCCTTCTGTTATACATGCTTATAAGTATGTATTACAGAAGGATATGTAGGCCTATATTTCATTCTGTTATACATGCTATATTATAAGTATGTATTACAGAAGGATATGTATATTTAATTCTGTTATACATGCTTATAAGTACCTATGTATTACAGAAGGATATGTATATTTCTTTCTGTTATACATGTTTATAGTTCCAACAAATAGGCCTAGTTGTCGATATTACAATGGTTAAAGTTCTATCAAGATTTGTCGCAATACCTTTTTTGGCAACTGTACGTATACACACAAATTCTTATTACTGTATAAAGTTCTTGATTGATTGATTAGGACAACTCTCTCTCTCTCTCTCTCTCTCTCTCTCTCACACACACACACACACACACACACACACACACACACACATACATATTGATTGATTAGCACAACTCTCTCTCTCTCTCTCTCTCTCTCTCTCTCTCTCTCTCTCTCTCTCTCTCTCTCTCTCTCTCTCTCTCACACACATACATATACGGTACCGTATTTAGCATTAGTTGTCCTATCACTAATAATATGCCATAACAATAATAATAATTCATGCCTGTACTTTATCTAAAAAACAAGAAATATTATGGAATTATCGACCATCATTTGTATTGCCACAATCTGACAGAGAGACAGAAATAGACAGACAGACAGACAGACAGAGGGAGGGACAGATAAACACACATACAGACAGAGGGAGGGACAGAGAAACTGACAGAGGGAGGGACAGAGAAATAGAAACAGACAGACAGAGAGAGGGAAAGAAAGGCGTGTGTGTGTGCGTGTGTGTGTGTGTATGACTTACCAGGACCAAGGTTCTTTAAACCTTGACCAGGACCATGGCCCAGGACATGAAGGGGTGTCTGGTCGAGTGTGGAATAATAATAATAATAATAATAATAATCGGTTTATTGAGTTGGCGGCCACAAGGCTGAAAATACACAAAGATACATGGACATAAAATATAATAGATGAATAATATAATGAGAAATATGGTAGATGTACAAATGATGTATGAGGAGTTGAGATGACATGAGTTATTTGATGTTATTTTTGTTAATTATATTTACATTGGAAGGTATAGGACTGTGTTTGTAGCGGTCTGTTGGTGCCCTTATCGGTGTGAGGATGTTGGAGTGTCGTGTGGCTCGTCGTGGTGGTGGGAGGACTCACGGTGTCTGGGGTGGTTCAGCAGTTGTTCGCTGAAACCCTTTAATATATTGAGGTGTACACTTTCCAGGGAGGTTATTTGAAGGGTGTTTAGGGCTTCCTTGTAGGTGGTGTAACGGTTGCCCAGTATGATACGGCAGGCTCTTTTCTGTATCCTTTCAAGTTGTTTTTTCTGTGTGATATTAATGGCTTGAGTCCAACTTGGGGCGGCATATGTAAGTTTGGGAAGAACAAACATTTGGTAAATACCCCTCAGTTCACACTGGTGTGCCAAGGGATTTGAGCCTTCTTATCATGTAGAGGCGATAAGAGGCTGACTGGGTGATGGTGGTGATATGCTGCTTCCAGTCTAGTTTGTTGTCTATTATAATCCCCAGGAGTTTGGTTGCCTCTACAACCTGGAGTGGGTGACCTCCTAGAGTGACTGCAGGTGCTGGTATAGGTGTGGTGGATGTGTGGAAATGCATCACTACTGTCTTGTTGAGGTTGATGGTCACATTATTAGCCTCGGTCCACGACTGAAGGTTATTTAGTTGTTGTTGGAGGTGGTGGTAGCTGGGTTGTGTGTTATCCACCACAACACCTACAGTGGAGTCATCCACATATTTCCAACGGTGTGGTGTGTCAGTCAGGGCATCGTTTATGAGGATGAGAAAACACAATGGGCCGACTGAGGTCCCTTGTGGGACACCAGACTTAATCTTCTGAGGTCCTGAAACAGCACCCTGGTATCTGATCACCTGCTGCCTGCCTACCAGGAAATCTGACAACCAGGCTATAGTTCAACCACTGTATCCTGGCCCGTGAGGGTGGGGTCGCTCTGGAATTTCCGGTCATCTAGCCCTTTAAAGCGCTGCCAAATCTTCACCCTTTGCCCGCTCCACACACACGTGCGCGCCGCTCTCTTCTCTCTTTCTCTCTCTCTCTCTGAGTAGTATTGTATAAAGTAGGCTATGCTTGCCTTACATCTACTTCGCTGACGTTGAATATGATTTCCTTGGCTTGACTATGCAAGGCCGCAGAGTGGTTTACTGGGTGAGCTGCCATAGTTACTGTCTCAATGACGAGCAAGCAATGAATGGGACTGACTGGGCAGCAGTGGCTGGGGTTGGCCTAGGCGCGGCCGCGACCTCACCTGACTGGTGACCATATGTATGGGACGGCAACGCTGTACATAAATACTGTAGCATTGGTGCCACATTTTCTCTAATGGTTTATAAATATCGTAAAATTAAAGCTTACAGTTGTATCCTGCATTTTGCAACTAGAATTCAGATGGTACTAGAATGTATTTACGTCTTTTGTGTAGCATTTTATAAATATCACGCATTATTGTATAGCCCAGTTATTAATGATATGGCATATGAGCATTCCTGAGTGACCCCACCCTCAAAGGCCAGAATATAGTGGTTGAACTATACCAGATCTGGATCCATCCCAATACTCAGTGCTTTATTAATTATTACATTATGATCTACTAAGTCAAAAGCTTTTTTGAAGTCAATAAATGCCAATGCAACTAAGGTTTTTCTAATTTCGATATTTTTATATATGAAATCTAGGAGGCTAATGAGACAGTGTGTGGTGGATGATGATTTCATATTGCCAAATTGTTGGTGATCGATGGCATTTGCAATGCTGACTGAGGCCCAGTTGAAGACAAAGCTTTCACACAGCAGACTAGGGAGGGGTGTTATTACAGTTGGTCTTAGTTGATGGAATGACTGTGGGTTGGAAACTTTAGGTAGGTATTGGTTGAAGACAAAGCTTTCAGTGACACAGCAGACTAGGGAGGGGTGTTATTGCAATTGGTCTTAGTTGATCGAATGACTGTGGGTTGGAAACTTTAGGTATTGGTGTTATATATGCTGTTTTCCAGTCTGAAGGAACTTTACATTGGCTTAGGGATGCATTGATTATGGAACAAAGGGGGGTGGCAAGTTCAACAGCAAATTCTTTATATAATTTCATGGGTAGGTCAAGAGGGGTGGTGGAACGTTTGAGTTTAAAGCTTGAAAGCTTATAGGCAACCTCATGTGGATGTACTCTTGGTGACTGGTGGGAGGGGAGGTAGGCAGGTAGTTGGGATGGGTTGAGCTCAGGTAGTCTTTGACAGATAGTGGCAAAGTGGTCATTAATCAGGTTTGCTGAGGTGTGATTTCCCATACCACATACATCCTTGACCTTCCTATACCACTGGCTGATGTTTGTCTGTTTCAGTTGTTGTAGTTTGTTTGGATAATGCCTGAGTTTAGCCATCTTTATCTCTCTGATGACTTTGTTTCGCAGTTGATTGAATCTCTCCTTGTTGGTGTAGAAGGCTCTCCTCCTTTGTTCTATAAGGCGTTTAATTCTGGGGGTCATCCAAGGCATGTCACACTGGTGGATAGTCATAATCTTTTCAGGGAAAAAGTAGTGATAGGCTTGTGTTATGGTGTCTAAATAGTTTATCCACTTGGTGTTTACATCACTGATAGTTAACACTTCTGTCCATGGATAACGTACCAACCATTGACCAAACTGTCTCATTAATGAGTCTGGTGTAGGCCTATACTTCCTGGAGGTGGATGGTTCAGGGTGAGGGATGGTAGTGGATGGGGCCCACAGAATGGAGAGGTGGTTGCTCATCCCCACGGGTGGAAGTGGCTGCGGGGGGAGATACTGACCTGATATGTCAGTGATAATCTTGTCTAGGACACTTTGATTGTGGGTCGGGAAGTCAACAATCTGGGTGAGGGACAGTTCGTCTTCAAATACGGTGGTATCAATTTCGTTGAAGTCCCCACAGATAACAATCTTTGCTGACTGATACCTGGTCCGTAATATGTCACTGGTGTTGATGACGTGTTCAATCAATACTGCATGAGTCGGTGCACGTGGTGGATGGTAGACCAGGCAATAAATAATGGAGGCTGTGAGTCGAGGGTGGGAGGGAAGTGTTAATCTCACCCACAACACTTCAACTCCCTCAGGAATATTCACATTGACGTGTTGGGGGCGGTATTTGTCATGAGCAAATAAGGCTACTCCGCCGCCTCTTTTGTCTTTCCTGAGATGGTGAAACAGGGTAAAGTTTTTAATATAACACAGTTCAGGAATTACTTGCCAGGCTTCGGTAATACACACAACATCAGCTGCAATGGATTTCACTGTAGACACTAATTCGTCCACCTTATTATTCAATGATGTCACATTTGATAAAAATAATGTGGGCTAAGCAAACCACAGACGAGGTACCGGGTACGCAGATGAGGTTTCGTGGTTTGACTGTAGCAACTTTCTTCTGTTTGTTGGCGGTGGTAATCACTGGTATTGGTCTGTGCTTGTTCCTACCTGCCTTACAACCCCTGCCGTGATAAAGGCCGAGGAGTTTTAGGTGAGTCATAACATCTCCCGGTGGGTAAATAGATCCTCGTTTGAGTTGGAACAAAGCAGCACGGGAATAACGATGTGTAACCATTGTGTTTGTAACAATCACTGTCTTTACTCTTCACTTGTAGAATAATTAGTCCTTCCTCACTGTCCTCTTCAATGCAGATGGGTGGTAATTTAACTGTGTGGTGGTGAATAGGGTACTGGTGGGATGAGAGGTCAATATGCTGACCTTGGCTGCCCCTGGGAGCGCCGTGACCTCACGTCTGACTCTCTCGAGTGACGAGCGGTGTGTTTGTGTGTGCGTGTGTGTGTGCATGCATGCGTGTGTGTATAACTTACCAGGACATGGAGGGGTGTCTGGTCGAGTGAGTTAGTGAGGTCAGGATCACACCTGAGGTCAAGGCAGAGGTCAGTGAGTTCTCGAGTCTTGACCCAATGCAGCAGACTTCCTCCCTTGTGTAAATCCTTCAATGGTAACACAAAATATTATATACACTCTCCGCTCTTTTTAGGCAAGTTTAAATTACAGTACCTATTTATGTAGATATATCTGTATTTTTTGTGTTAATTTTTGTACATACACTTTTTTTTTTTAATTTCGTACCCCTCGTAAAAATTCGTCGCTGTAACGATCAAACGGCTTTAACGGACACAATCTCCCCCCTATTAGTCCGTTAAAACGAGGCTTAACTGTATATAGTACAGTACAGTATAATATTATGAAGCCTGATGAAGATAACTGATCATAACATAACTCTCAGAGTTACATGTGTCCTTTTGGCAATACACACCTTTATATCCCTCTACAATAAGGATTAATATTGTCAACATATACATTGACCTCTATATCCCTCTACAATAAGGATTAATATTGTCAACATATACATTGACCTCTATATCCCTCTACAATAAGGATTAATGTTGTCCATACATTGACCTCTATATCCCTTTACAATAAGGATTAATGTTGTCCATACATTGACCTCTATATCCCTCTACAATAAGGATTAATGTTGTCCATACATTGACCTCTATATCCCTTTACAATAAGGATGGATTAATATTGTCCAGTTTATATAGCTATACATTCACCTCTATATCTTTCTACAATAAAGATTAATATTGTCCAAACTTTCTAGTCATATAACCACCTCTATGTCCCTCTACAAAAAGGGTTATAGTTGACTATCCCTTCTTTTATAACTCTGACCTTGAAAGGTGAGAAGTGTTTGTGTGCACTGTGTCTACATCAAGACTGTTGTTGTCTGATAAACTGAAGAAGGAATGAGGGTCGTCTTGTCAACCTCCTCCAAGACATCGTCGAGAGTAATGGTTTGCCTCCATAGCCATTTTATCCTGATCTACAACCACCTACCACTATCACCATTCACCCACCACTATCACCATTCACCCACCACCACCACCACCATCACCATTCACCCACCACCATTCACCCACCACCATCATCCAGGGTTGCCAAATGTCTCTGACAGAATGTCTCTAGATATGCATCAAAATTCCAATAAAATTAGTAAAATATCGCTAGATTATTCCCAGCCCAAATGATAATACTGTAATATTTTAAAACAGGCCACGGATTTCACATTTGAACTAGTAGAAGGAAAGGATATAATTTCTTGAAGCCGAAGATTATGTTCCTTCTTTGTAAGCAGGGTGACCAGATTTCTCGAGCGAGAATATGCTAGACAGCAGCTGAAATTATGCTAGATTGGCAAAAATTATGCTAAATCTTTTCTTGCTCTTCATATGTTTGGTTTCTGCTGTATTTTATTGTTAATATAGTATTATTTCTAGGTTATTAACTGTATACAGTATGCACTCATATAATTATGAACAATTCTTGCAAAGAACATTAAAATTATAATCACATTCTGATAGTTTATTTTACAATTATTTGTGCAACATGTACTAGTAGATTGAAACTCTAATACAGTACAATGTTTTCAATGTTACCTGTAGAAAATAATAATAATGCAATTTAATTTATGAATTGAGTTTACAAGTTATGGCCGGTTATGGGTTCCTATTTTTCATACATTTTTGAACTAAATTTTTGAAGCAGCACACGTCCACCCTTCTTCAACGCCTGTGATTTCCCACTCTAGCTAGAGCTTCGTTAAAACTTCACCGTATATGGACTGTTTCACAATTCAGATTAATCATAGTACACTAAATTAAACATGTAGGTAGTTTATCCTGGCCTTTAATCAAGAAACTACCGTTAGCCACAAGTGGTAAGTTATAATCAGGCTAGAAATTGTTCTAAGCTCATTAAATTATGCTAAAACTATGCTAAATTTAATGCTAAACACACAATTTTCAGGAAAACTATGCTAAATTTAGCATTATAATGCTAAATCTGGTCACCCTGTTTGTAAGAATCAGTATATTATATTGTCAAGTCGGCATAGGTTAGTGCTAATCTTGCTTGTGACACTTCTTGTAAATTCATAACTGTAACAACATTTCTCACTTCTTTGCACGCCAGAGCGAACACGCAAAATTCAATTGACTGTGTCAGTATGCAGTATGTTTCGGACTTTGTATTTTACTATAAGTTCAGATTAGAGTGTGGGAGGGACAAAATATCCATTGCTACTTGCCACAATATGTTGCTACTATAAGTTATTTCCCTCATATACTTCAAATATACCTAGACTGTGTGATAAATAACTGTCACCCCAACTTATTGTGATAAAACGTTTTACCTCCTGAAAATACCGCTATATAGCCCCTATAGATGGAAAATTTTGTCGCAGTGTGAGCCCTAATAAAGTCTCTAGATCTAGCGACTTTTCCGCTGATTTGGCAACCCTGCCACCATCACCATTCACCCAGAGTGTCTCAGACACCCACGTGACCCACCACCACCACCACCACCAAGCAGTGGCAGGCACCAGTGACCAGTCCACCACCAAGAAACGAGGCAGCAAGTCGGCACACCGAGGTATTATAGTAGCAGAGTGTCAGAGTGTCCGTCATCATCCCAGTGACTCTCAGATCTGTTACCTCACCGGTCAATGTTGCCTTGTTCACTCCTCCACCTGAAGAACAGTGTTAAGGCACCACTACCATTATTACTACTATATAGGCACTACCTCACCCTTCCCAACAAAACCCTGAAATGGAGGAAAACACTGACTGTGACCAACACCAGTTCCTGCTTCACATCCACCACCACTACGGTGCCACCAGAAGTTCAGGCAAACGTAAGCGTATGTTGATACTTATAATATGTAGGCTTTAACTATATAGGAAAGACAGGACTGAGCAGGCGGCCTGAACGGTCGCCGGTAGATCTGTCGATGACATTTTGAGTGGTCCGGCTCCGGTCAGGTTGAGGCAGTTTGTGTGTGTGTGAGTAATGGAGGGTAAGTTAATGGAAGACCACCCGTTAGATGGCAGAACAGAGTGGAAGAGTATGTAAAGGAGAGAAACGTGAGGGGGAGGGGAGGGCTGGACCAAGTAAGGAGGGAGTGTTTGAACAGGGAAGACTGGAGACCGGAACGAGGCATCAGAGCTATAGATAAATAGATAGATACTTATACAGTATATTAGGGGATAGTATACATTTGGGACATTGGAGTTCTTTGATTCCTCTAAAGTGTAACAGGAAACAAATACTGTATAATGCTAACCTGTTGCTTGGAATTGGTTGGAGGAAACATTTGCTCCAGAATTACCACCAAAAACAATGTACTATATGCCTTCCATGTTTAATCCTATTTAACTATCTCAGACGTACAACATATATTAAAAATACAAGTTGACCATAAAAGTATTGCATTATAAGTGAATGTGTGATGTAATAAGTTATACACCTCAATCCATTTTGTAGGCTTTAATCAACATAAAACATCATAGAACTGTAAAGATACAAACCAAACCTTAACATGTGAATATCAATAACATAATAACAAAATAACACATAACACAACATAAGAAAAACCCACAATACCACCAAGTCTATAAACAGTACACACCTGTCAGAACTGACGATGAGTGAGGAGTGGAACACCCCAACTCCGACAACTCTCAAGTTAACTCCTAAACAGTGTTGCCAAACTTACATACAACACAGCCAGTGATCACAGAGTAGTTTGTCATAACATAGTTAAGCGTTTACAGAAAGTAGTTTATCATCACATTCACCCCCTCTTACAAAAACTCTGCACTTATTTCCTTAGTGAGAGGCCGCCTTAGCACGCCTCGAAACGAGTAGGAGGGCACCTGACACGGGTAGATCGTCTTGGTGCCGGGACCTCCTCACTAGTTTCATGTTGAGGGGGAGAAGATGGACTTTGCTCGAGACTCGAAACCTCCACTCCCGCTTGAGCAGGTCCAAGGGCATATTCCTGAGTCACCTCTGTAGATTCTGGAAACAGTGTCATATGATTATCAACTTCCTGGTTTAGCTGAACACGAGGAGGTTCACTACCGACTGGGGCTAAATGTCTAATAGATACGGTATCTTCCTTGCCATTTGGATACTTAATATGAGCGTACTGAGGATTGGCATGTAAAAGCTCAACTTCGTCAACTAGAGGTTCAGTCTTGCTCATGCGAACATGACGCTTCAGGAGAACTGGGCCAGGACCGCACAACCAAGAAGGAACAGAGGTACCTGTAGAGGAGCGGCGAGCATAGTTAAATAACCTTTCGTGAGGAGTAGCATTGGTAGTTGTACATAGTAACGAACGAATTGAGTGAAGGGCATCATGAAGGACAACCTGCCAGTACTTGGTCTGCAGGCCACGGGACTTCAAAGCAGCGGTGATAGCCTTCCAGATTGTGCCATTAGTCCGTTCCACTTGCCCATTACCTTGAGGGTTGTAACTCGTAGTCCTACTACTGGCAATTCCCTTACTTGCCAGGAATCCCTGCAGTTCTCTGCTCATGAATGACGTCCCCCTGTCTGAATGAATATAAGCTGGCATACCAAAAATAGAAAAAAGCTGAGAAAGACAACTTATCACGGTCGATGCAGTCATACAAGAGCATGGAAATACAAAAGGAAATCTTGAGTACTCGTCTACAATGTTTAAGAAATACTGATTTTTATCTGTGCTGGGGAGAGGTCCTTTAAAATCAATATTAAGACGCTCAAATGGTTGAGTAGCCTTAACAAGATGGGCTTTTTCAGGCTGATGAAATTTAGGTTTAATCTCGGCACACACTTTACATGAATTAATAACCTGTCTGATGTCTTCTACTGAGTAAGGGAGATTCTTAGATCTAACAAAATGAAGCATCCGGGTAATACCAGGGTGACACAAACCGTTATGAAGGGCAGACAGCGACCTCTGGTCATTGTATGTCATTCCACAGTAGGATCTGGAAATTATGTCAGGAGTAATATTGTCTCTGCCAGGTCTATACACAATATCATAATCATAGCAAGATAATTCCATTCTCCACCTTAATATTTTGTCGTTTTTAATCTTGCTGTTGTGATGTTTATCAAACATGTAAGTCACAGAGCGTTGATCAGTTCTTATAGTAAAATGCCTACCAGTCAAATAATGCCTCCAGTGACGTACACTTTCAATAATAGCCCGAGCCTCCTTTTCCACAGCAGCATGACGCCTCTCAGGTCCTTGGAGTGTACGGGAAAAGAAGGCAACAGGACGTCCAGCCTGAGTGAGGACTGCTGCTATGGCAGAGTCGGAGGCATCTGTTTCTACTTCAAATGGCACCGCTTCATCAATAGCCTTAACCACTGAGGATTCGATATCATTCTTGAGTTGATGAAATGCTTCTTCTGCCTCTTTCGTCACCGGAAACGTAGTAGTGGCACTTAGTGGACGAATCTTGCCTGAGTAGTTGTATATCCATCGTGAATAATAAGCAAATAGGCCGAGAGTGCGGCGCAGGGACTTCCTATCACACGGCACAGGTAAGTCTCGAAGTGGTTTGAGTCGTCCTGGATCCGGACATACTGGTCCGTCCTCCACTACGTAACCGAGAATACTGAGTTTTCGCGTGGAAAAAGTGCACTTTCCTTCATTATAACTTACATTCCTTCCTCCGGCAGCTTCAATGAATTTTCTGAGATTTTCATCATGTTCTTCTTGCGTCATTCCACAAATGGTGACATCGTCCAGGTAGGCGAAGGTGCCAGAAAGTCCTTCCTCTTTGATGAGTGAATCAATAATTCTTTGAAAACACGCTACTCCGTTGGTGACCCCAAAAGGGATACGAGTAAATTGGTACAGTTTACCACACGCTTCAAAAGCAGTATATGGCTTATCCTCTTCCTTAATTGCAACTTGATGATAGGCACTACGGAGATCGATAGTGCTAAAAACACGGTATTGAGCAATTTTATTCACTGTTGCATCAATGCGAGGCAATGGATAAGCATCGAGTTGCGTAAACTTGTTAATAGTTTCAGAGTAGTCTATGGCTAGTCGTTTCTTGCGGGATTCATTCTTAACAACGACAACTTGAGCTCGCCACGGAGAGTTACTGTGTTCAATTATTCCTTCCTGAAGTAGTCTTTGTACTTCTTTATAAGTAAAGTCACGATCATCAAAGGAATACCGACGGGATTTGGCTGCAACAGGATGACAGTCAGCCGTCAAGTTAGCAAATAATTCAGGAGGATTAACTTTTAGCACACCTAGTCCACAGATAACAAGAGGGGGTAGTGTTCCATCATACGTTAACGTAACACTGCTATGTAATTTCTGGAAATCTTGGCCTAGAATTACATCTGAACAGAGTTGTGGGAGCACAGTTAGACGCACATTTTCATAATCCCTGCCGTTCACTTTGATATTAACAGTGCACAGACCAGTAGCTTTAGCCGAGAAGGAAGTAGAGGCCAATGTTACAGCACTTTGTGATTGTTGCACATCCAAGGAGAGTTGTTTCACTAGATCTGGATGAATAAAACTCTCAGAGCTACCACTGTCAATAAGACCATCTATTTTTGTTCCATTCACTAAAATACTAATGACAGCCTTTGATAAAACACCAGGAGCAGCTGCTGAAGTTATGGTGGCCAGAGTAGCACGATCACTAAAAGTCACAGAAGCACTAGCACTTGGACTTCGACACACTTTAGAGAAGTGACCCATTTTCTGACATTTATGACACACCGCTGTACGAGCAGGACACTTAGAGCGTGGATGACGTGACTGGCCACAAAAATAACATTTAGCACTCGCGGCTGACACCACAGGAGGGGATTCTGGTTTCATTTCATATTTCAGTTCACATTCATCGTTTTCATGGGCTGCACTTAGTAGACGGGGATCTACAGCACCATTACCACTATAAGACTCTGAATCTTTCTGAGCCGACTCTAGAGCCCGTGCCTGGTCAAACATGGTAGCCAGATCAAGAGTCTTGTTTTCCAGTAAGCGCTGCCTGATCAGGGGAGACTGCAAGCCACTAATAAAAGCATCCCTGATGAACTCCTCACAATGCTGAATTGCAGTTACAGCTTTAAAGTTACAGTCTTTACTCAACACTTTAAGGGCTCTGAAATACTCGTCCAAAGTCTCACCTGATTGTTGGCGGCGGGTAGCAAGACGATGACGAGCAAACACTTCATTAGTAGGTTTCACAAACATAGCTTGTAAGGTATCTATGGCATTATTGTAGGAAGCACACTCCGATATATTTTCATAAATTCTAGGAGACACAAAATTGATGAGGAGGTTGAGCCTATTTAGATTATCACCAGGTATAGCTTCTACGAAGTTGTTGAACGTTTTCAACCAGTGCTTCCACTCCTGTGCTGCCGTCGGTAAACTTGGGTCACAATCCAGGCGGTCCGGTTTCATGAGACGCTCCATGGTGAAGTGGCAGGTTCAAACGTCGCCACTATGTTTTATGTTGATTAAATTGATGTAATAAGTTATACACCTCAATCCATTTTGTAGGCTTTAATCAACATAAAACATCATAGTACTGTAAAGATACAAACCAAACCTTAACATGTGAATATCAATAACATAATAACAAAATAACACATAACGCAACATAAGAAAAACCCACAATACCACCAAGTCTATACAGTTACCCCTGGTCTGCAGGATTATACCACAAGAAATAATTAATTCATTATTAAACAACCCATAATAATGAAAAGAAGTGTGAAAATAAGTAAACTAAATCCAGAATATTAAACAAGACAAGTTGAAGAAGAGAGAGGCTGCAAGACCTGGAAGGAAGCACATGACATTTATCAATAAATATTTTATTAGTTTTAATGAGTTGTATTATGGTTACCAGATATACTGATCCTTATATTTCATTTCCAGGTTGGAGTGATGATAAACACCATTAGAGTTACCAGTCCTTCCACTACACTGGAAATAATATCAACACTACCATCACCTTGAAGACTGTGTACCAGGCCAGGACCATCAACACCACTTGTACCAGGACCATCAACACCACTTGTACCAGGACCATCAACACCACTTGTACCAGGACCATCAACACCACTTGTACCAGGACCATCAACACCACTTGTACCAGGACCATGGTATGGTGTTGGAGTTTCAGTAATGAAGAGGAGGAAGTACAGATAGGAGGCAGAGTAAGGAGCTCTGTCCAATGGAAGGGTAATAATTATTATATTTTAGAACTGTGCCTTCTTTCTTGTTCACTGGTGTCTCAAAGTACATTATTTTTAATCCTTTTTCAGATACAGTATACTATATCTTGAATATGTATTTTCTCATTTATTTTCCAGTAATATCTTTGCCATGATTAGTTTTAGTCCAAGAGATAAGGGGCATTTATTTTTGTGAAAGTGCCAGATGTTTTGTTGCTTGTATTGAAAAGGGTGTACTTTGGGTCATTGAAAATGGGTACGGTAGTGTTAATTTTCAATAGTGGTGGGTGTGGTCAGTATTATCTCTGTCTATCTATCTATAGCTCCGATGCCTCGTTCCCTCCGGGAACTCCCACCAACGGGATGGCCACGGCAGAAGAGTCCAGTTTTCCCTGTTCCAACACTCCCTCCTCACTTGCTCCATCCCCCCTCCCCCCCTCACACTTCTCTCTCTCACACACTCTTCCACTCTGTTCTGCCATCTAACTGGAGGTCTGCCTCTCACTCCAGGTCCCAGAACTTCACTATCGTACACCTTCTTTAAAAACTCACCTTGCATTCTCTCCACATGTCCAAACCACCTCAATGTATTATGCTTCACTCTCTCAACCACTCCACACTCAATACCAATTGCCTTCTCACTCATACCACATCTCTCATACACACTCATTACTTTCTTCATCCCACCTAGTAAGTCCACATGCTCCTTTCAGAAAACTCATTTCCACAGCACCTATTCTAGACTGATGAGCCTTACTCCATGTTCATGTCTCTGATGCATATATCAGTGTTGGCAGGATTGTACTATTTCTCAGTCCTTTTTTCACTTCCATACTCACACTCCTACCCTTCATTATCCTCCCCAGTGATCCTATGACTTGCCTGCCCCTCACTGCTCTCTCTCTGATATTTTTCCTTCCATACTTCATGTTTACACAAAACTGTTACCAGATACTTGAATTCCCTCACCTCCTCCATCCTCTCACCCTCTAAAGTTATCTCACATTCCGTCCCAGTTGGCACAGCCACTCTGTAGGGTGTAACAAAGTCAATTACTTCTATTTTGGTCCTCTCAAATACCATCACCTTACTCTTAACAACATTCACCTTCAGTTTTCTTCGCTTAGGCCTGCACACAGACTGAAACTCATCCACCACCCTCTGTAACTCTCTTTCACTCTCAGTCAGCAGCACAGTGTCATCCACAAATAAGCTTGCAATCAAGGACAAATCTACTCCATTCAATCTCAGTTTTGCACCCAGGCCCACCACCACCTTTGCCATCATCTCTCTCGTGCAACCATCCATAAAGTTCTCACTCAAATTGCCCTCGACCCTCATGCAAGCTTTTGCCTCTCTGTAGAAAGCCTCAATCCCCTCCAGAAAGCGCCCACCAACTCTGTAAATCCCTAATACATCTGTCATAGCTCTCCTATCAACCCTATCATATGCTTTCTCCAAATCTATGAAGGCAGCATACAACTTCCTACCCTTCCCAATATATTTCTCCATTTCTGATTATATTGCAAAGATCTGGTCCACACACCCTCTACCCTTCCTGAACCCTCCCTGCTCCTCACTAACTTTATTCCCAGTTACTTCTATCAGTCTCTCAGTACGAACCTTCCCTGGTACACTAAGAAGGCTTATTCCCCTATAGCTACCACACTCATCCTTACTTCCCATACCCTTGTACAGAGGCAAAATTATGGCTCTCCTCCAGTCCTCTGGCACCTCTCCCTGCCTCCAAGCCAAAGTGCATATAAGCAGCATCCACTCCACCATTTCCTCCCCCCCACACCTCAGCATCTCTGCAACTGATAAAGCTGAACTCTTCTCTCAAACCTTTGTCTCTAACTCTACACTGGACGATTCCGGCTCTGTTCCTCCAACTCCACCCCCCTCTGACTTACTTATGCCTGCCATTAGAATATCTTCAAAGGAAGTATTTTCTGCCCTCTCTGGCCTTAACACTCGGAAGGCGTACGGACCTGATGGGATTCCTCCTGTTGTTCTCAAGAACTGTGCTTCCGTGCTGACACCCTGCCTAGGCAAACTGTTCCATCTATGTCTATCATTTAACACTTTTCCTTCTTGCTGGAAGTTTGCTCTGATCCAACCTGTTCCGAAAAAAGGAGACCGTTCCCAACCCTCCAACTATCGCCCTATTGCTCTGACCTCATGTCTATCTAAAGTCTTCGAATCTATTCTTAACCTCAAAGTTCATAAGCACCTTATTTGTCATGACCTTCTTTCAGATCGCCAGTATGGTTTCCGTCAGGGACGATCTACTGGCGATCTTCTATCCCTCCTCTCTGATTCATGGTCCTCCTCCTTTCAGAACTTTGGTGAAACTTTTACTGTTGCCCTCGACATATCCAAAGCTTTTGATAGAGTCTGGCACAAAGCTTTAATCTCCAAACTGCCCTCATTCGGTTTCTATCCCTCTCTCTGCACCTTTATCTCTGATTTCCTTTCTGACCGTTCTATAGCTGCTGTTGTAGACGGTCACTGTTCTTCTTCCAAGGCTATCACCCACCCTCTTTCTTTTGTTCATTAATGACCTTCTTACCTGTACCTCTTCCCCTATCCACTCCTATGCTGATGATTCCACCCTACACTACTCCACTCATTTTGACAACCGTCCATCCCAGCAGCTCCTCTCCACATCACGTGATGATGCAGTAGCACGCCTGACTTCTGATCTTTCCCTCATCTCTAACTGGGGCAGAGAGAACCTTGTTGTTTTCAATGCCTCAAAAACACAGTTCCTTCATCTTTCAACTCGTACTAATCTTCCTGATGTCTATCCCCTCTCCTTTAACGACACACAACTTGACCTTTCCCCTTCTCTTAATATTCTTGGAGTCTCTTTCTCTCATAATCTCTCCTGGAGAGATCACATTACCTCTCTTACTAAAATCGCCTCAAAGAAGTTAGGTGTGCTGCGCAGATTCCGTGAATACTTCACCCCCACACAGTTGCTGTCTCTGTACAGGGGTCTCATCCGCCCCTGTATGGAGTATGGTTCTCATGTGTGGGGGGGATCAACCTTCACAACACTACTGGACAAGGTGGAATCAAAGGCCTTTCGTCTCATCAACTCTCCTCCTCTTACTGATTCACTACAACCTCTCTCTCTTCGCCGCAGTGTTGCATCACTTTCTCTCTTCTATCGCTATTACACTGGACATTGCTCTTCTGAACTCTCTCAATGTATGCTTCCTCCCCTCAGGAGAACATGCAACACTCGTCAAGCCTCTCGTTCTCACCCCTTTTCTGTCCAACTCCCTCATGCAAGAGTTAACAGGTACTCTCAGTCTTTCATATACTGTACACAACTGGTCAACTCTGGAACACTCTACCTTCATCCATCTTTCCACCTTACTACGCTTATGTTCCTTCAAACGCAATGTGTCAGGGCATCTCGAACGAAATTGGACATGATTTTGGACACTCTTAACTAAATACTACACAGATGAGGACAATGAGTGGGCTCATAGCCTTTAGTCCTCATCTATTTTAATATATATATAAAAAAAAAAGGATTTTTAGTCCATGTGGACAGATCTCGTCAAATCCACTAGAAAGTGACCAGATCCTACAACAATCTTTATTCTAGCCCTGTGGGGGATAACTAATATTCACAGAGAATAAAGTCAGCCCCACTGGGCCCAGGCAAGGGTGTGGTAGAGGATCCAAATTCGTCCTTTTTGGATAACCAGCCCTCACCAGTGGGAAGGGGTGATAGAGAGGTATATGACCTTAGCTGTGGCACCAGCTTGAATTCTTCCAGTTATTTCCTTATCTTCATTACCATCTGCTGACAGAGTGGATCCCAAGTATTTAAAGGCCTCTACCCACCTCAACTCCTCCCCATCCTGCCTGATACTTTCACGTCTATCTTGCTCCTGTTCTAGAAGTGCACATCATATATTCCATCTTTGATCTATTTATATTCATTCCTCTACTTTCCAGTGCTAATTTCCACTCCTCCAGTCTGAGCTCTACCCCTTCTCTTGTCTCACTTATCAGCATACATTATGTCCCAGGGTGTCCCTTCTCTTACATTCTCTGTCAACACGTCAAATACCATGTTGAAAAGGAGATGGCTCAGCACAGAACTCTGATGCAGGTCCACCTCCACTTTAAAACTGTCCATCAAGCTCACTCGTGTCTTGGCATTCCTGTACATTTCCTTTACCAGTCTTACATATTTTTCTGTACCTTCCTCTCTCTCAAACATCTCCACAATTCCTGCCTTGGTATTCTATCATAGGCCTTATCTAGATCTATAAGTACCATGTGGAGTTCTTCCTGTTTCTCTCTGTATTTTTCCATCATTTATCTCATCCATTATCCTTTCCCAGATTTTCATTGTGTGATGGTAGTTTGATGCCGTTATAATTTCCACACTGTACATCTCTTTTTCTTCTAGAAGACGGGTATCAGCACACTCTTCCTCCACTCATCTGCTATCTCTTTTTCCTCTTTTATTGTGCACATTAGGTTCCACAACAAATCCCCTTCTACTTCACCCAGGGCCCTCAACACCTCCACTAGGATCTCATTTGGATCAGGTGTCTTATTGGTTTTCATTATGTAAATGCTCTCACCACTTCTCTTTTTACACATCTCATGGACCCTGGATATACTGTAGTACAGTATTCCATCATCATACTGATCCTGTGGGTTCTCCTTGTTTAACAGATCCCAAAAGTACTCCTTTCATCTCTGTTGTATCTTCATCACATCCATTATTACAACACCATTTGCATCCTTCATCTGATTCACATGATTTATATTTTTAGTTGATTTTTTCCGACTCCTTACTATCCTGTATATTCTCTTTTCTCTTTCAGGTGTTTTTATTTCTTCATACAGATCACAACAGGCCTCAGCCTAAGCCATTGCCACTGCTACTACTTTCTGCCTAACTTCTTTGCTTTCTGTGCTCCATCTTATACTCGCATGTTCTGCTAAGTTCCAACTTCTTTGTTTCCTTTTCCCTTTTTATAACCTCACTTATATCCTCTTTCTACCACCATTCATCTCTAGTTGTATGTGGCATTCCAGATATTACTGCTAATACTTCTCTGGCCACTCCTCTCAAAGTCTCTGCATTCTCTCTCCACCAGTCTTGAATTCCCTCTATATTTACATTCACCTGTCTAGCACCTTGGTCTTGAACTCCTGACTCTTCACTTCCTCTTTCAGTGGTGTTCATTGGACCTCTTCTCAATACCTCCTCTTTCCTAGCCACACATCCATCACTAGCAACCAGTGTTGTGGTGTCACTTGGTCACTTGGTCTTGCATAACTTTTATCTCCACTAAATTTGATCTCCTATACATAAGATAGTCTATCTGGGTGGCATTACCTCTTATAGGTGATGATGTGCTCGTCCCTCTTACAAAAGAAAGTATTAACAATTGCCAGGTCAAAAGATATAGCCAGATCCATTATTAGTTTGCCATCTACATTTCCATTTCCAAGCCCATGCCCTTTTTGTATCCTCTCCATTCCATCATTTTCTACTCCAACATCACCATTCAGATCCAAGCCCAGCAATTCTCTCCATCTCATATTCTATATTTCTCCAAAACTCTTCCTTTTCTTTGTTCGTTGATCCTGCCTCTGGTACATATGCACTAACCATATTTAATGCACTTTCTCCATATAGGCTAATAGCCTTTTTGTTATCAACTGATCTCTTCTTACTTCCTTCACACATTATTTCATTTCCTGCAACACCACTATTCCAACTCCTTTTCTTCTACTGTTGCATTAATATAGTAAAGTTTATACCCATCTCATAATTCCTTTGCTTTGTTACCCCTGCACACAAACTATGCTCACCCTCCTCCTCATCTTTATCAGCTTCACCACCTCCCTTCCTCGGCCCATCAAGCTCCCAACATTCACCGTTGTCATCCTCAGAACAATAGGAGCTCACTTCTTTAGTTGTTGAAGTTCCTCAAGCTGTCTGGCCGAGCAGCCCTGAGCTCCTGAGGAAGGCCATGGCCTGAACCGGACTTTCTCACAGTGCCCTCAGAGAGTGTATGTTGTGTTGTTGGCGAGTGTGGTTGTGTGTATTGCAGTCTTCAATAATGTGTTTAATAGTATGGGGTGCTGTGTTGCATCCTGGATAGGCATCCGCAATGGCTCCATCCAGCCTCTTCTGGTATGTCAGAAGGTCCTGGAGTGGGACCAACCCCCAAAGCTGCCAAGGAAGGAAGCTATGGGGGCCAAACTGTCACAACACTCCCCCGACCCCCACAAGGGGGCGCGAGTCCCTGGGAACGGCTTCGGTCACCCGGGCAATACCATCACTTCTTTAGTTGCACTCGCTGATGGTGTGGTATTGGCAGAGGTCAGGTGATGCCTCTTTGCATTACTTATAGTGGGGTACACCCTGGTATGACTCACTGTTCATTGGTTGTAGCTCATTATGGTTTGGGCTTGGTTGTTATTGACTGACTACCCTTTCTGATGCCAACCCTCCATATTTATCCAGACTTGGGACCAACATAGAATTGTGCTGGCTTGCACCCCCTGTTGTTGGGTTGCAACTCCTATGGCTGGCAATACAGTACACTATAGTGCCAAAAATTTGGGCAGGGTGTAAAACAAGCTGTGCCAAATTGCCGTACGGATCAAACTGTTGGAAGATATTTGTGAAACACGATGCATCATGGCCTCAAACTTAATAATTTTGCTAAGTCATTTACCTTAACCACTTATCCCATCCATCGTGCTCTCCCCTTCCTTCCCTGATTGCTATTCGCTAATGCAAAACGCTGTCTCTGTATTGACAAAGCTGAAATACTACAAATTTGTGTGTGCAGCTATACAAAAAATGATAACTGTACATACTCATTCCAAACATTAGGGGAGGTGGCCAAGTGGTTAGTGCTCTGGACTCATAACATAGAGGTCAGGAGATCAATCCTCTCAGGTGAGGGCCTGAGAATATTTACTCTTCTGATTTGAGTTTCAGGCACTAACTATAAGGTCACTGAATGTCGTAAAACACCCTCACTGGTACCATAACAGCTGCAGTATTTGGGAATAACCCTCACTTCCCTCTCTCTGTGGCTGGGTACCAGTTCGGAAGTTGTGACGTGTGTGTGTATGTGTATGTGAGCAGCAGTTGACCTGAGCCACGGTAACAGGCTTCATGAAGCCTATGTCCAGTGTCAGAGTATATTAAAAAAAAAAAATACAGTACACACTCTTAACAACAGTGGAAAACAATGGATTACTGTATTGTGTATAATATATGTTCATTATTAATGTGTCCTCAATACAGTACATTACATACAGTAATAACAATGGATTACTGTATAGTATACATATGTTCATTATTAACGTGTCCTCAATACATTACATTACAGTCATTTCCTCTATTCATTCCTCTGAAAATAAATCTGAGGTGGGTACAATGAATGTTGCGTCGATGGTGGGGAGGAGCAGAGAGGTGGTGGAAATGTTGAAAAGGAGGAAAATAGACATTTGTTGTGTACAGGAAGTACAATATAAAGGAGAGGGAAGTAAAATGTTGGGATGTGGAGAGAAACGCTACAAGCTCTGGTGGTCTGGAGAAGAGATGAAAGTAGGAGTAGGTATATTGGTACAAGAGGAGCTAGCGGTGGATGTGATAAAGGTTGAAAGAATAAATGCTAACATAATACAGATAGAGATTGTCATGGGAAGGAAAGTTACAAACATATTTTCAGTATATGCACCTCAAGTCGGTAGGCCGGAGGAAGAAAAAGAAGCCTTCTGGGGTACGTTGGATGATGCAACAATAGTGTCAGAAGGATATGAATTTAATGGGAATAGAGGAACATATGGTACAAGATAGACAGATGTGGAGAGCAGTCATTGCCCGTCCAACCCCATCCTAAATGGGAAAATACGGACGTTAAACGAAAATGATGATGGTCTGTTTCTTGACATAGTTTGGAGGAATCAGTAGCCTCCAGTGTACAGTACCAAATATATGCTATCCCCTTAAATCTTGGTACCACAGTTGTAATTCTATATTTGTTTTGTATTTGTGAGGCCTTGAAATAAGTGGTAGAGAATGAGACCATCATTGTACTTTAGGACACCTCGAGCATACTGTAGCTTGGAATATTTGGGACAGTATACATTTTTTGTATTTATACATGTACAATATACATATATATATTTTTAAGTTATCTTCCTCCCCCTGTATAACTATTGTAATATACTGTAGTATTATAGTATGATTGAAATGAAGGAATAAGTATTAACAAGGTTTGTTTTTTATTTTTTTTAGTTTTCTTCTGCCTCCCAGTATAATTTTTGTAATTGGTTGATTGTAATGTAGGAATAGAAATGTATTGACCTTATTTGGTTACTTGCAGGCAGTGTGATGTTACCATGAGGGAAAACTGAATCACCACCTCCTCCTCCTCACCTACCTATTACTACCACCATCACTGGGGTATGCTGATGGTGTAACGGTTAGCACACTTGCTCAGCATGTAAGAGATCCTAGCCCCCTATGTCACCTAGCAGTAAATAGGTACCCGGCTGTAAGAGCAAGGATAGCAACCTTGTAGGCTGGGATATGATGTGTTGATGTAAACTACCCAGCACACACTGGTGAGGGCTGGTTCTTATTCAGAAATGAGGAATCTGGCATATCCTCTACTACACCCTGGCCTGTTCTATCTGTCTCTTACTATTTCTCATTCCTTCTGGGTAGCTAATGAGTGGTGGTGGTGGTTGTTGTTGTTGTAGTTCCCTAGACTGTTTGCCATAGCAGTTCTGAGTCTGGTTGACTGAAGCATAGCAGATGCTCAGACCCCCAAAGGGAACCAGGGAGGTAATGAGATCTGTTTCTTTGAAGGCAACAGACGAGGGGACTACTGGCTCATGGATATATACGGATGATATACCCCGGAGCCAACAAACCCACTGTCTGTAGTCTTCCTTGTTGTGCCACCCAATCGGGCGATCTCGTCAGTTACCCAGAAGGAATGAGAAATAGTGAGAGAGACAGACAGAACAGGCCATGGTGTGGTAGAGGATGCCAAAGTCCTCATTTCTGGATAGAACCAGCCCTCACCAGTGGGAAGGGTGATAGAGAGGTGGGACAGCAAGTACGAAGGAAAGAGAAGGAACAGGGATACTTGAAGAACTGAAAAGGATTGGCTGGGGCCGAAGGGATGCCATAACCCTTAAAGTACTGCCCACGTCACCACAGGCAATACTTCCCTTACGGGGCCAATAAATAGGTTATATATTTTAGTTTGCATCCTTTTAATTCTGGCTTTATTTAACTGCTTCATTTGAGTTGGAAGATCTGTGATTCCTTCAAACTATGCTAAGAAACAGATCCTCTATTAGTACCATTGGGGGTGTCTGTTATCTGGTATAGTTAGGAGGAATCAGTTGCCTTCCAATTTACCAACAAGAGAAATCTCCCCTTATGTTTTAAAGCATTTACATATTCCATTTTTCTAAAACCTAATAATTATGATTAATGACTTTGATTTGGATGGGGAGAATATTTAATTGTTTTACAAAAACAGTTTGAAAGAGGGATAAACCTTATTAATACATGTATCATGAAAAAAAAAATGGGGTCTTCACAATTATTGTTAGCATATGGCTGAAAGGGTTATATTTAAGAACATTTATGGTGCAGACAATTGGTAGCGATACAATGGTTGTTTGTTTATGGAGCCATCGCATCGGTACCATGCCATAGTAAACACCACAGATGTTCTTGCATAACATCCCAAAAATCTATACCATAGGGTGTAGTTGGCCACACATTAACACCATTAAGGGGATGGTACATATTTTGGTTCATTGAAGTGCTTTGATTCAGAGTATGTCAGGAAACAGCACCAGATGAATTACAATAATGATGATGGCCTGTTGCTTGGAATAATTTAGAATAATTAGATCTGTGTTTTTGTTGTTGAAGTTCCTCAAGCTGTCTGGCCGAGCAGCCCCGAGCTCCTGAGGAAGGCCATGGCCTGAACCGAGCTTTCCCACAGTGCCCTCAGAGAGTGTATGTTGTGTTGTTGGCGAGTGTGGTTGTGTGTATTGCAGTCTTCAATAATGTGTTTAATAGTATGGGGTGCTGTGTTGCATCCTGGACAGGCATCTGCAGTGGCTTCATCCAGCCTCTTCTGATATGTCAGAAGGGCCGGGTGGTGGCCACAACGCAGCCTGGCCAGGTGGACTCTGTCCTCACGGGGAAGGGAGGATTCAGATGGATGGATGTCAGGAGGTCGTGCATGTAGCTGTGTGTTGATTTTGAGTGTTTGGATGGACTGATGAGTGATTTGAGTATGGATGTGTTTCTGGAGGTTGGTTTGGGGTGGGCATGGTGTAAGAGATGATAGTATTTGTGTGTGGTATCGTGGGCTAGGTGTTGTTTTGATGTTCCTTGGCATGTGTGGGTGTTGTGCCATGTAGTGTAGTGGATGTTGTGTGTTTGTGGAGGCTGCAGCAAGTGTTTGTGTGCCTCTCATGTCAAGATGGTCCTTGATTTTAAGGACTTTGGTTTCATGGTGTAAGTGGTCTGTAGGTGTGGTAGCTGTGCAGGCTGTGATTGTCTTCAGGGCTCTGTTCTGTATGGTCTGTAGGGTGTTGTGGTGAGTCTCAGCAAGGTTTGAAGCCCAGGCAGGGCTTGCATAGTCCATCACTGATCGAATATATTGTTTGTATACTGTGATTGTAGATTCTTTGTTATGTCCAAATGTTGTGCTGGCAAGTGATCTGAGGGCTTTAAGTCTGTTCATGCATTTGTTTTTGATGGTCGAGATGTGTTGTTTGAATGTCATGGATGTATTGAAGGTTATGCCAAGTATTTTGGGTGTGTGTGTGTGTGGTATAGGTGTGTTGTTTATGGTGAGGTGTGGTGTGTTGCGGTGTTCTGCATTCCAGTTGGTGAGAAGGGTGACAGTTGACTTGGTGGGTGCTATTTTAAGTCTAAGGTAAGGCTGGAGGATGAAAGTGGCTGTGTCTGCGTTTCTGTGTGTACATGTGAGTGTTATGTCGTCTGCGTAAGAGGTTACGTGTATTTGTGGTGCCTGGGGTGTTGGTATGTCATGCATGTATAAGTTGAAAAGGGTGGGTGAAAGTACAGATCCCTGAGGGACACCATTGGTGAAGTTTTTGATGTTAGATGTCTGACCAGCAAATGTTACATGGGCTATTCTACCTCCCAAGAAGTTGGCCAGCCATCTTTTGGTGTTGTTGTGCAAGTTTGTGTTGTATATTTTGTTTGTGAGGTTGTGGCGGGGGATGGTATCAAATGCTTTACTAATGTCTAGTGTAATTAAGAGTGTTCTGTGTGGGGGCCTATCTGAGTTGATGCCATCAAAAATTCTTTGTGTGAGGTCTGTAAGAAGGGTGTTAGTTGAGTGTAATGGTCTGAAGCCGTGTTGTGAATTTGCAAGGGGGATGTGTGGTGTAATAAGTTTAATTATGAGGCGCTCGGTGATTTTGGAAGGGGTGCAGAGGAGGGTGATGGGACGATGAGAAGAGGGTAGTGTCGGGTTTTTGTTGGGTTTAGGGATGGTGATGATGTTTCCGTGTTTTCCAGATGTTGGGTAATGTGTTGTGTGAGTAGCTGTAGTTTGCTATGTTAGTGAGTGCTTGTATGCCTTGTGGTCCAAGGTGTTTTAGGTGTATGTTGCTGATGTTGTCTGGACCACAGGCAGGTGAGTGTTTTATGTTGTGAATGATGTGGTTTGTCTGATGAATTGTGAAAGGTGCATAGTCTTGGTCAGTGGGAAAAAGTCTCTTGCGTCTAATGATTTGTCTGTCTTCAGGATGAGAGTGAAGGTGGCTGACATGAGAAAAATGTTGGATGAGTGTGTTTGCTTGCTGTTTGTTAGAGGGTATAGTGTCTGTTGTTGTGATGGCTGCATGTGATTGTGTAGTGTTGTTGTTGGACAGTGTAATGCTGTTTAGTGTTTTGTAGAGTTTGCTGGTGTTTGTTTTGTGGTCAAGTGTATTGACAAAATTTTGCCATTTAAATGTTTTCTGTTCTTCAATTTTGTTGTTTATTTGTGTATTTAGTGCTTGTATTTGGTTTGTTGTGTGATGTGTATGAGGGGTTGGGGATGTGTGATTAAGAGTGTCTCGTTGTTTGATGAGGTCTTGAATTTCTGTTGTAAAGTTGGGGTTGTGTTTTCTTCTGTTACCTCTAGGGATGTGCTGCTTGTCTGCGTTTTGTATAATTGTATTGAATGTTTTGACAGCTGTGTTAATGTTTGTGATGGGTGTACTGTTCAGTGTTTCGAAGTGTTGTTCTGTTTCATTTGTGAAAGCTTCCCAGTTGGCACTTTTGTAATTTGTGTATGTTTCTGTGGCCAACTGGGGTGATTCTTGTTTTGGTGGTGATTATGATAGGAAGATGGTCAGAGCCGAGGGTTCTGACCACCCTCCATGATGTTCTGGGGGTTAGGTTAGGGGAACAGAAGGATATGTCAGGAGAGGATGTTTGGAAGAGGGTTTGGTAAGGGATATGAGTGTGCTGTTGTGGGTTGTTTAATGTGATGAGGTTGTCTGTTTGTGAAAGGATTTCAAGCCCTCTGTCTGTGTCAGGGTTGTTGACATACCAGGCCGACGTCTTGGCGTTGAAGTCACCACCCAGGATGAGGTCGGGTTGGCTGGTGATATTTTGGAATTGGAGGGAGAAGTTATGGAGAACTGTTGGGCTGGTTTGAGGGGGGATGTATACGTTAACTATTGTAATTGATGATGTATTACCAGTGCGGACTTTTATAGATTGGAGTTCTGTGGTGGTGTCATGGGGAGGGAGGAGGGATTTGATTACCGTACTGGTTTCGATGTAGTTAAGGGATTTATGTACTAGAGTGACGAGTCCACCGCCATTGCCGTCAGCCCGGGTCCTGTCTGATGGTGGTGAAATTTGTGAATGAGGGTGTTTTGTTTGTGTTGCGTAGTTTTGTTTCTTGCAAGATGGCAATTTGTATATTGTGTTGTAAGATGAAGTGTGTGAGTTCTTGTTTTTTAGTGTTTATGCCATCTATGTTTAGTTGAAGTATGTTGATGTTGTGTGTGCAGTGTGTGTTAGGTGCTGTTGCACGAGGGAAAAGAGGTTGTGGTGGAGAAGGTGGAGGTGGAGGAAATGATGGAGTTGGAAGTAAGGGTGATCGAGGTGTGGGTGGTGGAGGTGGATGAAATGATGGAGCTCAGCATATCCCAGCTTCACCCAACATACCCCAGTGTCACTCAACATTCAGACTCACTCAACATACCTCAGATTCACTCAACATAACCTAGACCCACCCAATATTGTATACCCCAGACTCACTCAACATTCCCCAGCCTCTCGATGTCACAAACTGGTTTCATTTCAGCTGAGACCCATAACCTACACTCTGGCCAAGTTGAGGCAACACTGGCAGGTGAGGTTGGACTACTGACACGCAACATTGTCATTGAAGGCAACAAGTACCCAGGCTTTGAAAACAAACTGAGAGGTCGGGTCATTGTCTCACGCCTCACTCAGGACGGACTGGACTATGAGGGTTAGTACTTAGATGTGTACAGTTGAGCAAGTAGAAAATGCAAGAAAAATATGGCTCTATATGACAACATATTCACTACCACTCAAAGTTCAGCCAATCAAGTTCTACCTTACATTAGCTCTGGGTTCCCAGTATTTAATTCATAAAGATACAAGGGCTAACACCAATTAACTGACAGATATTGTCATATACAAATATAATTTTCTTTCACTTTCTACTTGCTCAACTGTAGGTGTGTATGTAAGTGGTGCGGTGTTGTACTCAAATCTGTACATTAGTCGTGATCTGTCACATCCTGCTATAGATTTTATATTCTAACAAACAGGTTACATACCCTGTCAGTGTAGTTCATGTAACAGATGGCATAACACTGTAAAATTCTACTTGATTTTACAGGCTCAGCCAAGTTGGATGCAGTAGAGTTCCGTAACATGGGTCAGCTTGGGTTTGATGACACAGATGACACTAGTTTTTCCCTGGCTTTCCACTCGTTGGGTGAAACAACCACCAATTATGTCAAGAGGTGCAGCTTCAATGTTAACTTCTCCCCGGCACTCGGCTTCTTCTCCACCAACAGTGTTCCAGTCGAAGCCAACATATTCTACCATTCTGTCGGGTCTGGTGAGTTGTTATTGTTGTAGTTGTTGTTGTTATAGTGGGATATGGAGAGTGTATTTCAGTATTTGGTATTCTACATAGTATACCCAACCCTAACCTAACCAAAGTTACAGTCATCCATCATAACCTAACCTAGTTTACGGTCATCCATCCTGACCTAACCCAACCAAACCTAATATACAGTCATCCATCTTTATCAAACCTAACTTAACCAAACTAAACCAAACCTACAGGTGTGATTGACGAAGGCAGTGACAATGTATACAAAGCCAACCTGTTGGTGTCAATACTCTTCCCTGGAACCTACAATGGTGCACAAGAGACACAGAATATGGATTGGTACGGAGCCTTCAACCTCAACAAGGCCACCAACCCAGTCCTAGAAAATAATGTGGTGGCAGGTCAGTGTGTGTGTGTGTGTGTGTGTGTGTGTGTGTACATGTGTGTGTGTTGAAGGAAGACGTTGGCTGTGTGTATGTGTTTTGATGGAAAAAGTTGTGTGTGTGTAATGAAAGAAGAAATTGTGGATGTATATAAGTGAAGGAGAGTTGAATGTGTATATGTGAATGAAGCTGGCATCCTACACATTTCCAGCCGATGTTAACCCTACTCCTCCATTATGTGTTCAGGTTCAGAACAGGCGGGCATCAGGACGTACGGTGAGAACTGCCAGGACGCATCACTCTGGATAAACAATGAAATACACAGCGCTATCTTTGGAGTCCTGGTCAGTAGTGTTGGCAAGATATCGTTGGAATTTATAATGTTTTTTTCTTTCGGATACTTGATCATACTTATCAACATTATGGTGACATTTCTTCTATTCTCTTTTCTGTCCTCTCTCTTATCTTTCACTCACAGACACCCTTTTCTCTCTCTTTACCTGAGTGCTCCTCATATGCCTTCCTTTCCATCCCTTTTACTCTATTGCACTTCAAATTACTGTCAGTCTCCTACACTTCCCTCTACACTCCTCCCTCTCATAACCTCGTCTCTAATCTTCTTTACTATGTGTTTCTCTCCCCTCAGTTGTGGAAAAAGTCTGGTGACGCCGATTCCCCCTGTAAGAGAGTGAGTAACATGTATGCCTGGAGAATAGAGAACACCGCCTTCATGATGTACCCCGCCAGTCTACTCCTCTCTAATGTAAGTTTTTCATTGCATCCATCATCACATTTCTTTTAGACTGACGAATAAAGGCTGTTGGTTAGTAAATATGTTAAATGGCAACAGATGCACCCATCAAGAATCTCCAGGTACAGAAAGTCTTATAATTATACACTACCACTATTTCCACATGTTACTTCATCACCAAAGGTTTTCGTGCTCTGTTAACAAGGACTTTGCCTATAGTGGATCTGATTTCAGTTAACATATTCACTAATTACCATTCCTGATATCACACATCTAACTTTCCTTCACCAAACAATCACAGACTGACTACTACTTAACTTGCGTCTCCCTGCCTAATTAACACTTGTCTCCCTGCCTAATTAACACTTGTCTCCCTGCCTAATTAACACTTGTCTCCCTGCCTAATTAATACTTGTCTCCCTGCCTAATTAACACTTGTCTCCCTGCTTAATTAATACTTGTCTCCCTGCCTAATTAATACTTGTCTCCCTGCCTAATTAATACTTGTCTCCCTGCCTAATTAATACTTGACTGCCTGCCAAACCAACACATGACTATGTGCCTACCAACCCTTAACTTTCTTCTTGGCCTTCCTTCTTTGGTACAGGTCCTTTCAGTGGACAATAAATTAGGGACGAACCAACTTGTGTATCGTCCTGCTGCCCTCTCACACGAGTTTGAAGACAAAACTGCCACTGTACGTGACTCGGTATTTGTGGGAGCAACTCCATCACACACTTGTTCCTTCCACCAATCTTCCTCCTCCAGCATTTTGTTCTTCAGCAAGAGCAAGTTCTGGGAGGGTGGAAAGGAGGATGGCAATACTGGTATCCTTTTTGCCTCCTTCATGTCAAGTGTTAACAGTGAGTAGAGATTAATTTGCCTTCCTTCTCATATAACTTAATACAGTATTGTGTTGTGTTTACATGACTGTTTGTCCCATATTGTGTTAATCTATTTTATGTATTATTATATTCTATATGTTTATTGTGCTTATCATACTTGATGTATAAAGTTTGCCTAATCTTCCTTTTAATTATCTCTATTGCCAACACACATACAACTCCCTTTCCTTAACAATGACCCCCAAACATTAGTTCAGTGAGCTTATCTAACTGAGGACATCTTACTGTACATAAAAACTCCTCTTTCCTTAACAGTGGCCCCCAAACACAAGTTTAATGAGTTATCAAGTTACCCAGCATTACATGGGTCATCTTACATTGAGGACGTCACCTTCACTAACTTTGAGAGTCGTGACAACTGTGGCATCGACGTGGCCCTCATGACCAACCAAGGGAGTGATGATGCCATTCATCCCATCTTTACCAGTGGTCTTACCTTTGTTGACACACCAGAGGACAACTATGTCTTCATTCACTACACCAACCTGGTCCGTGTTAACCCATCTGACTGTGTTGATATGGACTGTGATGGACACAAAAAGGTGGTGGTTACTGATAATGATGGATCACTGCTTGGTATGTCTTTAGTTTTTAGCAGTATTATTATTGGAACTAGGTTATTAAGAACATGAGAGATACTGAACATTTCATGCATTTACTCCCCTGACATCAGAGGCAGAAAACAAGTGCGACGTTGACTGCAGTAATTTGATCTTGTGTTGTTTGAAGTGTTGATTGTATTAATAAGAGGTCCTATTATTATATCACACCTCCAGGGTCAGAACAGGCCACCTTGACATCAGAGGCAGAGAAAGAGTGGGATGGTGACCGCAGTCACGGTGTTGGTGATTATCGTATTCCCATTCCACTCCGTCAAAACTCTGATGGATCTGCTATACCTGAGGCTGACAAGTTCCCTAACAAAGGTATGTAGAGTATAATATATTGCATACCTATCTGCTATAAATCTAGTTTATGTATATATGTATCTGCTATGCTATACCTGAAGCTGACAATTTCCTTATGAAGGTTATGTATAGTACAGTACCTTTATATTCGTTACAACCACTAACACAACTTTTAAAACTCCAGGCATTATAATTATGTGATAACTCCTTCACCAAGATGACTGCCTGACCTACCTACTGTATACTCATTACTACTGTACTACTAACCTAACCTAACACACCAGGTATTGTGAGAGATAACTCCTGCACCAAGATGGCCACCTGGCAGGGATGGAAGTGTACTAATCTTATACACCGTATGATGATCATTGAGAGTCTTGATTCTGATACTGAGGTTCGTCGACTCTCACCCATTGGTCTTATTGCCAACCCAGGTAGGTTTTGTATGCCATCCCGCTCACTTTCTGTTATGTCTGTACTGTATATCTGTTATCATTTCTTACTTTTTTGTTTGTCTCTTTCTCCTTTGTCACTTACATCTTTCTCATGTGGGTTTTGTTTTGTCTTATATTTATTTGTTTTGTTTGTAACCTCTTTATTTCTCCTTCTGTCTATTAGTGTACCTATTTCTCAATATTTGTTTTTTGTCAATACCTTAACAATCTCATAACACACATTGCTGAAACTAACCTGACTTGAACTGACCAAACCTGACCGGAACTGACCAAACCTGACCTGAACTGACCTCACCTGAATTCCATACAGGTCCCATTGGCTATGTGGACCTGGTGAACGGACCACAGGATCAAGGTTGGTGCTTTGGATACACATGTCAAGAACGTATCTCAACCTTTTACACAGTAGTAGCATCTAACACAGTCTAGGAGGTGGCCATGACCAGCACTCCTCCACAGGTAATGTATGTGTGTTTAGGATGATGGAACAGGAATCTATTTACAGTTTATGGTGGTAGGGAGGATTAGTGAAACTTTTTAACTTCACACAACCCAGGCCTGTGTGTATAAAGTGGTGGATCAGGACTTTATTTACAGTATTCTTGAGTGTCTATAAAATCTCTCTATTTGCCTTCAGCTTCACTTATCCCAGGACTTTATTGATGGGGGTGGAAAGTGTCTATTGAATCATTATATTGGCCTTCAGCTTCACTTGGCCAAAGACCTTTCTTAAATATAATTATGAGGTTATATTTGTGAGTATGGTAATGATGAGATGGGTGTTGAGCAAAGAACCAACAGAGTCCAATGTAAACAAGAATAGCTTCATTGATTTCAACATCTCAGGCCTGTGAGTTGGTGATGCAAATGTAAACTGCGACACATGAATACTAAATGATGGTACAGTGATGGTTGAAGAGGAGGAGTTACGCAGGAAAGTAAAGGAAAAGAAAGAAGTATTGGGCAAATGAGATACAAGAAGAATAGAAAAAGCAATGAAGAATAATGTAAGAGCGGCAGAGAGCACAAAGCACTTACACAACCATTCCACTACAGGTAATCCGACTACACCTGCTTCATGCTGACCCTTCAGAAGCAGTGGTGTTGCGTATATACTTTCCCAAACTGCAGCGTTATGATATCTATGTTGATGACATTTATGTTGCTCCCAAAAACCTTGACACCTCCAAATTACCCGCCTACCAACTTCTAGGGGAGGGAACCATGTATGAACCCACCTTGAGTGATGTAAGTGCTTGTATTTTTGTTGTAACTTTCAGCACACTGATATAAAGATGATATATGTACTGTATATTTTATTACTTTAGAAAAGTGTGGGTTTTCTCAGACATTTATATTGTTTGTTGTTAGTCCAGGTACTGTACATTGCTTCGGACTTTACTTGATTTAGTTGCACATATTTCTCACAAGAAAATATGTCATTTGTCAGTCAAAGGAAAACAAACAGAAAATACATCAGCCATTGTTTAAGAGTTATTAATTCCCACTATCCCACACCAGGTTAATTCCCACTCTTGTTAATTCCCACTGTATCCCAAACCAGCCGACAGGCAGCAACTACCTCCAGAGATCAGAGAAGCTTCTGCACGTTGTACTGAGAGGTGGTCAGATCGTTGACATCAAGACCACACCAATGATCTTTCTCACTACTGGTCTTGTGGTAGACCCCAACAACTTCTATGAGGTGAACCATTGTTACTCCATTAATTAAATGTAAAGTTATCATAAGGTTACAACTGCAGTCAACTCTTTATTATACAGTAGTCTTATTAAACCCATATCTTACCCACTCCCAGTACAAATTGGATTGATTGCAGTTTGATAAAGAAACAACTTTGTAATGAACAGTCATTTAAGTTAAACACCTTGAAAAATTATAGGCCTCCTTCTCTCATTGCACAAATTGACTATACAGAGTCATGATACTAGACACAAGAACTTATCCTTAGTGATTTTCCTCACAGATGGAGATAGCCAGTTCCCCTACCTCATCTCTGTCCAGCAACACATCTACTGCACCTGGAGGCAATGTACTGTCTAGTGAACAACTTGACCAATCTATGTCCAACATTGTGGAATATTACCAGACCGGAAATTCTGACAAGTTCAACGTCTCACTCGACTTGGATGAAGTCAATGTAAGATTCTTGGCACATTGTTATTATAATTGTTGTACTTTAATTAAACCCTCTTTGTACACTGGAGTTTTTTTTTGTTTTGGGTGCTTTTTTTAGGTGTCATCAAAGTAGATTATCCGTCCGTCTCTCCCAGTCCCCTGCATCCTCCTTTTTCACATCAACCATCTACATATCCTTCCTTACCACACCCATTAACTCTTTCTTCTCCTCCTCCCTGGCAGTTCCATCTTCAACATTCCCATCACCACATCTGTGTTCTTGCCCCCTATCATCTCGACTAGCTACCAGTTTCTTCATTACCACAAAAAAAAAAAAAAAAAAGTAGGTTGGTGGTATTATGTTAAAGTCCACTCAACAGGTCAGGCTACTCAACATCTCTCAGAGTCGAAACATACGTACTTTAGATAGACATAGAAGTACATCGTGATTGGACTCCACAGTTTCTTCTTTCACTCCTGCAAATGTATTTTTATTACAGGTGGTTGAAGCAATAGAACCTCCTAAGGAGCCAGGACCCAAGGCAACAAAGGAGGAAGGGTCAGTGGTCATTGAGGGTGCAGAGCTGTTCAGTCAGATACAACAAAAGGAGGAGGAGGCAACTCTAAACAAAAGCTTGGAAGTGGTTGTATATGACACTCCCACATCCTCTATAGTGGTTGATGGAGTCCCAAGTGTAGTGGTCACATACACTCTCTTTGACACCTCTCCTACCATCACTGTCCTCAATGATAATGTGAGTTTTATTGGACTGTAATACTGTACATTACTGATTTACGTTATATTATTGATTATTTTGTTCATTACATTTTCATGCACTCCTACATTACACAACATAATTACTTGTGATAGATGTTGATATTAACATATACTTTGCTACTTTGCTTGTCTTCACTGTACTTTATACAATTGAGAGTTGTATAATTTTGTATTTCATAACTTGATTTTTTTTTTATCCAAATCAGAGTGGCAAACATACTATTGTCAGCACCACAACTATCATTACTGTACAATATTCTACAGTAATTCCACCACTATTAATCAGATAATATTGACCCGTTTACTGTGGTAGGTTATGTAATTTAGATAGGGAGGCAAACATAGGAGTTACACAGATGAACACAAATAAATACTGTATATGAATTGCTTTGAGGTGGTCTAGTGGTAATGGTTCTGTATGTCACTCCACAGTTGATGGTTCTCTTTCTAATTTTGTCACATCCATTGTCAGGGTGATGCTGTCGAGTCCCTGGGTCACTCTAGCGACCCCTGGCAGTTCACTGCAACATTGATTGGTGGTGATTTGGCAGCAACTCTGATGGGCACAAGGACTGTAGCATATCAGGATGGTTATGCCAACTTCACAGACCTGTCCTTAGACTTGCCTGGTAGTGACTATTCCATATCCTTCAATGTCACATCCCGACTCTGCCTGACCTCTCACGGTTACACTTCCTCAAAACTTTTGGTAAGTGGTTTGTTTATCTAATAATAGTTGTGGAATATGCATACTGTATAAATATATCTGCCCCACATCTCACTGTTACACTCCCTAAGACCAGGTAAGTAGTTTATTTGTGTAACGTCGCTATTTTTATCCCCCTTACTTTACTGGAGGAGGATAAAAAAACACGGCCTTTTACAATAAAAAAATGACACACCAGTGTATGACAATCTATCCTATATTTGATCAACCCGGTCTGGAAAAAAAAAGGACTGAGGACTGAACTTGCCTTGCGAATACCATGAAAAAAATCATACAAAGGCAAGTCCAGTTCCTAGTCAGTATCGCTGCCACCACCAGACCACAGGTTGACCACAGGAACCAAGTTATCACACACTGGGTGGGTAACGTAGCTTAAACCCCAGGCACGTGTGTAAGCAACCCAGAATTACTCTAACGGGGGTTCGATCAATGTCTTAAATCAAGTCAAAAATGTCTAAGTATGGACACAGTCTATTAGTATGTATACGGTAACGGAAAACTCAACTACTTATTATTTAATTTATTAACATTCATTTCATAAATAAAAAAAAATATATATATATACTCCCTAACCTTCAATCCCCCCTCCCTTAATCCTACTCCCGCTGCCCCTAGAACTGGAATAATTCCGAGTTTCGCTAGGGAACAGCACTAAACAAACAAATAATAAAAAAAACAATTTACTTACTCCCCCCCCATCAATAATAATAAAGAGAGAAAAAAAAACCATACACATATAATAGCATATAAAAAAAAAATATGGCCGAAACAGTTGTGATAGTCTACACTTCTAAATATGCCAGCAAATCTTTAAGTATTTATATTATTTTTGTACACCAGTATTATTATTGCTATGCCTTGCCGGAATGTGCTATATGGCTTTTCCCAGTGGAAGACGAAGAGAGACTCATTAATAATCAATATCAAATGTATAATAAATATTTACCTCAATATTAACACGTGAAGTCACTTTGTAGCAGCTGTTTTAGTAGTTACCTTTACCCAGTGGAAGACGACACGAGACTGACGGTGAATCCTTGCCACAATTCATTCTCGCCTCTCTCCCCCCCCAATCTCAGCTCCTACACGGACACAAACTAGTTCCTTCTGCTACATTTTTCTATTATATTAAGTGTTCCTTCCCCCCTGATACATTCCTTTAGTTACACTAATGATTATTTAACATCCCTTAATACTCCAACCCATTATCTCTTTCTCAGTCACATAGCATACAATTATTCCTGATATTGCTTACAAATATTGTTCCGCCAACGAAAATATCACGTCCTTTTATTGGGACTCCATCCCTCACTCAACTAATTTTCTAAGTAAGTTACCAGAAATAAATGCAGGTATTTTATGGAGAGTGAAGCTAGTAATTATACATTAAAAAAACATCCTAAATAACATACATAATAAAATGGGGGTGTTACACACGTCCCCTCTTCCTTAGCTGGAACTTACAGTGAAAATTAATTTATATATATTTCCCTAACTCAATTCCCCTCCCCCTAATCTTAACATACACACCATTTGTCACTATCGCTATACCTTACTAAACAACATCAGACATTATCCACCCTAACGTGTTAGTCAGTGTTGATAAACTGCCAACTTTACTTACAGTCCTTAGACTGCCTTTCTTCCCCGCAGGAAAGAACTTCTCTACCTAACATTACACAATACACATAATACATAATACATAATACATAATACATAATAGATATCAGTGACACCTCGTCCCAGTCAGACTCCTCTGTCAAGTCCATAACCCCGGAAGAACTTCAATAAGGTTCTACCGTCACTAAACCCATCCGCGATTGTCCCTAACAAGATCTGAGTATTCTTACATTCAATTCAATCATTCCTATTTTCATTCACTTCTCCATTCAAACCTCAGATCCCGCACGGTATGACAACCCGGAATGCAGTAAGTGATACAGGGGCCTTGACAAATGTTCTGACTGTATTCTGGAAGAGCCCAATGGAAATGTAGGGTGTATACTCCCCACCATCCTTCTCTTCCCATTAAAACTAAGTGTCCACCAACACCCACAATAAAAAAAAATTACAACTATGAGCTGAGTTCCTAGCTCGTACATTAATGTTGCCCCGTGTTGACTTCAGGTTATAGTAAAACATGACATTATCCAACGTAACTTTCCCACTTTTACCCTATTTTCTATTAATTTTCATTCACTGTTTTTCTAAATATTTCTGTTTTCTGCCTTGGTTTTTACCTCAATTTACATTTCCTCCAGAAATCTTCTTGGAGGACGTCGATGACGTGGAGGAAGTACAATATCCTCATCATCATCATCTGGTTCATTATTTTCAATTAATTCCCCTAACTGTACTATAATATCACTGTGGCTCACATAGGGCTTAATCTTTTCTGCAGCCCTCTGGATGTTTTTCCCTGTAAATGGGTCCTCTAAAATATATATCAAACCATCTCTTATTATTTCTGCCACCTTGTATGGTCCTTTCCATTTTTGGTTCAATTTGGCACAGGTACCCGGTATTATTGTTTCTTGTTTTACCCACACTAATGTTCCTAGTTCTACTTTTTCATTTTTTCTATGCCTATTGGCAAATGCCTGATACCTCCTGAGAGATACAGTACTGGCTTCTTGTATTAGCCGCTTTAGTCTCCCAGCGTCGTTGTGGTCAGACGGGATGGTCGGTAGTGGTGCTGTGATGTTGCGTGGTGGATGCCTTCCGAAGAATGCGACATACGGCGTCACTCTGGTACTGCTGTGGACGGCTGCATTCATCACTTTTTGACACTCAGCCAGCAGGTTAGGCCAACGTTGTGGACAGCCCTCGCACAACTGGGCCAACACCGTCTTCAGGGTCCGGTGCATCCTCTCAATCATCCCGTTAGCCTGTGGATGATACGGCGTGGAGAAAAGTAGCTCCACTCCATGCTGGTCTGCCCAGGTCCGCATCTCGTGGCCAGTAAACTCCTTGGCGTTGTCACACAGCTCCGACCTAGGTCCGCCAAAGTCTGTAACAAACTGGGTTAGCCTAGCAACAATTCCCTTGGCATGCTTACTTTTTAGTGGGTAAAACTTGGTGTACCCTTCCTCCCTATCTGAATCCGTATCGTTAACTACCACTTCACTCATATCTGACGCTTCCGCCATGACTTTCGCTCTCACGCCACTGCGTGTTAGCATTCAAATTGTTATATCCTGTATTTTTCTTTACCCCTCTTACTTTAATTTACTACCTGAGCTCCGTTAACCGTCAGTTCTCGAGGAACTTGACTGTGTCCTACTATTGCTACCTTAAACATCAGACCCAATTCCACGGATCTCCGTTAAAGCAATTTCTCTGGGTCTGATTTATCCCACCGCTGCCACCAATGTAACGTCGCTATTTTTATCCCCCTTACTTTACTGGAGGAGGATAAAAAAACACGGCCTTTTACAATAAAAAAATGACACACCAGTGTATGACAATCTATCCTATATTTGATCAACCCGGTCTGGAAAAAAAAAGGACTGAGGACTGAACTTGCCTTGCGAATACCATGAAAAAAATCATACAAAGGCAAGTCCAGTTCCTAGTCAGTATCGCTGCCACCACCAGACCACAGGTTGACCACAGGAACCAAGTTATCACACACTGGGTGGGTAACGTAGCTTAAACCCCAGGCACGTGTGTAAGCAACCCAGAATTACTCTAACGGGGGTTCGATCAATGTCTTAAATCAAGTCAAAAATGTCTAAGTATGGACACAGTCTATTAGTATGTATACGGTAACGGAAAACTCAACTACTTATTATTTAATTTATTAACATTCATTTCATAAATAAAAAAAAATATATATATATACTCCCTAACCTTCAATCCCCCCTCCCTTAATCCTACTCCCGCTGCCCCTAGAACTGGAATAATTCCGAGTTTCGCTAGGGAACAGCACTAAACAAACAAATAATAAAAAAAACAATTTACTTACTCCCCCCCATCAATAATAATAAAGAGAGAAAAAAAAAACATACACATATAATAGCATATAAAAAAAAAATATGGCCGAAACAGTTGTGATAGTCTACACTTCTAAATATGCCAGCAAATCTTTAAGTATTTATATTATTTTTGTACACCAGTATTATTATTGCTATGCCTTGCCGGAATGTGCTATATGGCTTTTCCCAGTGGAAGACGAAGAGAGACTCATTAATAATCAATATCAAATGTATAATAAATATTTACCTCAATATTAACACGTGAAGTCACTTTGTAGCAGCTGTTTTAGTAGTTACCTTTACCCAGTGGAAGACGACACGAGACTGACGGTGAATCCTTGCCACAATTCATTCTCGCCTCTCTCCCCCCCCAATCTCAGCTCCTACACGGACACAAACTAGTTCCTTCTGCTACATTTTTCTATTATATTAAGTGTTCCTTCCCCCCTGATACATTCCTTTAGTTACACTAATGATTATTTAACATCCCTTAATACTCCAACCCATTATCTCTTTCTCAGTCACATAGCATACAATTATTCCTGATATTGCTTACAAATATTGTTCCGCCAACGAAAATATCACGTCCTTTTATTGGGACTCCATCCCTCACTCAACTAATTTTCTAAGTAAGTTACCAGAAATAAATGCAGGTATTTTATGGAGAGTGAAGCTAGTAATTATACATTAAAAAAACATCCTAAATAACATACATAATAAAATGGGGGTGTTACATTTGTATGACATGAGTAGGTCTATATCTTATTGGTTGTGGAATATGTATACAATACAGTATATCCAACATATTAGGGATATTACAACGCCACAGATAACACATATTCTTTCATTAAATATTTCCTTCTCTCTTTTCGTAAAAATAACCTTTCTACATTGATTTTCTTGTTGTCAAAAATGAACCAATTACCTGTTAAGTATAATTAGTTGATCCCCCAGAGCTGAAGCCAAGAATGTGACACTGGCCATTAACATGACTGATGGGACACTCTTCACTGACGTTCCCTTCACACTCTCCTTCCTACTTATTAATGAACATTTTTTACTTTATTGTCCGAAATTACAGAAAATACGGAACGAATCAAGATTATTCCAACAACCATATACAAAAGACAAGATTGGTGAACTATTATTTGAAAATACAGAAAATATAGAAAATATAAAGAATAAACTAGTGGAACTTTGGAAAGAAAGAAGAAAAGCACAAGCACCATAGAAAAAGCACAACCAGAATAAAAGGGGGAGTCGTTGCAAAGGCTATTCCCCAACATACCAACTCAACTCAACTGAACTTTATCATGGGGTTTATTGGTCTGGAGGATCGAAACGAATATGTAGATTTGTCGAGATAAAAACAAGTCGCGAGCTGATGGGATGGAGACACGAGTTCACTCATCATGGGTTCATTTCTACCTGACGAGTTATGGAGGGGTGAAGTGAGAGAGAGAGAGAGAGGAAGAAATGGGGGCAGGTTGTGGAGGGGCTGATGGAGTGTTGCCACTTTTGACTGATATAGAACTATTGCACCATACACTGAAAGTTTCAATCGAAGCATTCACTGGTGAGAGGGTGAGACGGGAAGAAAAAATGATAGCGGTTGCTGTTGTTGTTTTTAATTAATTGCGCCGTAGCGTCAATCAAGAGGCCTGCAACTATACCTACAAGTACGGTAGACAGAATCAATGAGAATCAAATTACTACACACACACACACACACACACACACACATATATCTTGATAACATAGCAGAATGAAGTACAAGCACGCAGACAAACAATTACATTATGACCTACTTAAATTCACCAAAACGAGGATGGCGTACCAGAAGCTCCTCCAAAACCTGATGGTTCAACAGATGTCGACAAACCACATCAAGTGGCAGGCCCCACGGCAGTAAGTGTCGGACAGTGGGGCAGGCCAGGAAGTAGTGCTCTATGGTGTTAGCACGAGGAGCTCGACACAAGCGACACTCAGAGAAGGGAGGCTCACCCTGCATCCCAGCAACCTGCCATGGTGGCCGGTAGCCAAGCCTCAAACGAGCAGAAACTACATTGTGCCTTCGAACTATGAGTCCTTGACGACGATAGGAATATTTGTGGCGGCAGACAGACTCGTAATCAGATTCGTAACGGGTGATTCAGATGCTGAAGGGCCTCTCTGCATCCCTGCGTCGCCGTACACGAAGGAGAGCAGTGGAGCGGACTAGAGAGGTAACATGTCAGGGAGAGAGGACGTCCAACACCACGAGGAGGCATAAGGCAGGTTTCCTTTACGAGTCTGTCAACTGTAACATTGTGACATAAACCTACATGGGATGGTACCCTTAAGAATTTGACAGTCAAGTTACGATGACGTAATAAGGACAAGAACGACAAAATCTGCTGAATAACAGAAAAGTTTGTGGGCTGAACACTAGTGAGGGAATGAAGGGCAGAATAGCATACAGTTCACACAATGTTGAGCAGGAGTGGTTACAGAGACGACGGCCATCCCAGCCCCCTGGAGGTGACTCCATATCAGGTGAGAAAACGGCACAACCCGCTGTACCATCCATTTGCATTGATCCATCAGTGTAGAGGCAGTATGGATCTGTGTTCCAGAGCCAACTGCCGCTGTAGAGAAGGCAGTTCCGACTTGGAAGTAGGTGTAAAGCTCACATCAGGTATTGGTAGCATCGTGGTTGGGGATGAATGTATGAGCGACGTGAGTGAAGATATGGCAGGATGAATTGAATTAGTTATGTCTACGAGTTATAGGGATATGTAATAACTGATAACTGATTAATATTTTAGAGTTGGATATTTAAGTGATATTATTTTGCCACACTAAACTCACCATTGTGAATTATGTGAGTGTTTGCTCAAAAGTTTCAAATAATAAAAACATTGTTATCCATCGCAACAAATTATTCATAAATAATTTCATAATGGTGCTGTTGGTGTAATGGTTATGGTATACAGCATTATCGATTCCCGGCTCAGTGGAATTATTGGACCATTTTTTCCAAGCCCCTATGTTCCTGTTCACCTATATAGCAGTAAGTAGATACCCGGCATTCCTGTTCACCTATATAGCAGTAAGTAGATACCCGGCATTCCTGTTCACCTAAATAGCAGTAAGTAGATACCCGGTGTTCCTGTTCACCTAAATAGCAGTAAGTAGATACCCGGCGTTCCTGTTCACCTATATAGCAGTAAGTAGATACCCGGCATTCCTGTTCACCTATATAGCAGTAAGTAGATACCCGGTGTTCCTGTTCACCTATATAGCAGTAAGTAGATACCCGGCATTCCTGTTCACCTAAATAGCAGTAAGTAGATACCCGGTGTTCCTGTTCACCTAAATAGCAGTAAGTAGATACCCGGCGTTCCTGTTCACCTAAATAGCAGTAAGTAGGTACCTGGCTGTACAAACAAGGATAACAACCTTGTAGGCTGGGGGAAGATATGTTGATGTAACAACACTGACTGCCTTAATGACCAACAACACGAGTTCATAGACATAAAGTCCTAAAATCTTCTTTATACATTAACAAAAGATGACACAGTTATGATATTTATGGGTTTTAAATAGTTTAATGTTTTTTGTTTTGATTCTTTTATATATTTTACTTGAGTTGACGGATTCTTTTAGTAAAAATGTGCTCTTTAGTTTTAGTTTTGGGATAGTGAGCCTATTTGATGTACAAAATACCAAACCCTATATTCACCCACTAATTGACATATTAATAAGATATAACACAAACACCAATATATATTTGAAACCACTTTTATTTACATTTCTATACATTCAGACAAAATTTGTATAAATATACACTATTATTCATAAAATATTATTTATACACTAAGAGAGAGAGAATAAAGGACTACCGTGTTGATACAGCCTTGTGAGAGCGGTTCAAAG
>JAWZYT010000104.1:1670000-1700000 GCA_034508575.1 Petrolisthes manimaculis | reverse complement strand
CATTAACAGTGGTTTTTGTATGTGATTACATTAACAGTGGTTTTTGTATGTGATTACATTAACAGTGGTTTTTGTATGTCATTACATTAACAGTGGTTTTTGTATAGCATTACATTAACAGTGGTTTTTGTATGTCATTACATTAACAGTGGTTTTTGTATAGCATTACATTAACAGTGGTTTTTGTATGTCATTACATTAACAGTGATAGTATTTGTTATTGTAAGTGTATTGTGGTGTAGACATGTCACAGAGTCACAGTTAAAGTGGTTTTGTTGTGATGTATAATAATACAGGGTTAATGTTGTTCTCTACAAGTGTATTGTTGTTGTTGTTGTTGTTGTTGAAGTTCCTCAAGCAGTCTGGCCGAGCAGCCCCGAGCTCCTGAGGAAGGCCATGGCCTGAACCGGGCTTTCCCACAGTGCCCTCAGAGAGTGTATGTTGTGTTGTTGGCGAGTGTGGTTGTGTGTATTGCAGTCTTCAATAATGTGTTTAATAGTATGGGGTGCTGTGTTGCATCCTGGACAGGCATCTGCAGTGGCTTCATCCAGCCTCTTCTGATATGTCAGAAGGGCCGGGTGGTGGCCACAACGCAGCCTGGCCAGGTGGACTCTGTCCTCACGGGGAAGGGAGGATTCAGATGGATGGATGTCAGGAGGTCGTGCATGTAGCTGTGTGTTGTTTTTGAGTGTTTGGATGGACTGATGAGTGATTTGAGTATGGATGTGTTTTTGGAGATTGGTTTGGGGTGGGCATGGTGTAAGAGATGATAGTATTTGTGTGTGGTATCGTGTGCTAGGTGTTGTTTTGATGTTCCTTGGCATGTGTGGGTGTTGTGCCATGTAGTGTAGTGGATGGTGTGTGTTTGTGGAGGCTGCAGCAAGTGTTTGTGTGCCTCTCATGTCAAGATGGTCCTTGATTTTAAGGACTTTGGTTTCATGATGTAAGTGGTCTGTAGGTGTGGTAGCTGTGCAGCCTGTGATTGTCTTTAGGGCTCTGTTCTGTATGGTCTGTAGGTCGTATATAATGGAGGTGACAACACCATGGAGGTATAATATAATGGAGGTGACCACACCATGGAGGTATAATATAATGGTGACAACACTATGGAGGTATAATATAATGGAGGTGACCACACCATGGAGGTATAATATAATGGTGACAACACTATGGAGGTATAATATAATGGAGGCGACCAGACCATGGAGTTATAATATAATGGAGGTGACAATTTCTCACACACACTCTCTCTCTCAGACACACATTTATATATATATATATATATATATATATATATATATATATATATATATATATATATATATATATATATATATATATATATATATATATATATATATATATATTTCTCACACACACATTTACTCTCTCACTCACACATATATATATACACACACACACACACATAATTTCACACACGTAGTTTCCTTCCTTCCTTCCTTCCTATCATTATCATTATCATTATTATTATTATTATTATTATTATTATTATTATTATTATTATTATTATTATTATTATTACAGTCCAATGGTATGTGAATTAATAATATCTTATAAATAATAATAATTAGTGACTAGGAATATGATGAAGCTTCAGACTGAACAAAAGTTAAATGTTAATTACTCTTGAAAGGTAAGACAAAAACAACCTTATATATATATTATATTATATTATACTTAAAAGAATTAAACGTATATACAGTCACGAACTGATGGGATGAAGACACGAGTACACTCATCATGGGGTCGCTTCTACCTGACGAGTTATGGGGAAATGAGAGAGAAAGAAGGGGGGGGGGGGTTATGGAGGGTTTGGTGGAGGAAGAAAGAACAAGACAGACGCCAATAACAGTGTGGCTGTAGAGACGTTTTTCTGTATCTTGAAGATTTGTGGTTGACTTTGGGTGAAGGGACTAATGGAGATGGAGTTTACATTAACAAACCTATATATGTATTAAATTTTGGTTTTATCATCATATTTTTAACAGAAGGCTACTCTCATCTGTTGGCTAAGTATTGTTCGATATCAGCAGAACTATAATGCCATCAGATAGGATGGGTGTCTATAAAACTTGACATATGTACTGAAATGGCTATACTTACTGATAAATGTGTTACAACAATAATTAATATTACACAAAGTTATGAGAACCACAATTATCCACATATTACTGTATATTTTAGTGTGAAAAGAATATTCTGTAAAACGGAATGAGACAATGGAATCTCTCCTGCAGAATATAGGTTTATTTCTGGTGAAGTGAAGGTTCGAATCATATGAACCCCAGTTCACACTACAGGAGGTTGATCCCACACCTTGTACCTTTCACAGGCTTACCAACTTAACACATGGGAAAAGAATAGCTTGTTCTACGCTACATATACTGTATAATTGGATTACAAGTAAATTTCTGCCAATAACAAAGAAATCATTAACATGTAGGCATAGTAAAATAAAGCTAGTTACTATTTGTAAAACATATAATAATCATTATTAGTTATATATCCAACTTTAAAACATTAATCAGTTATTACATATCACTATATCCGTTTAACATGTATACACAACTAATTAGATTCATCACTCACATCGCTCATACAGGGTCGATTCCACAGTGGTTGGTAGTGGTTTGTAAACACATAAACAAAAGAATGTTAGCCGTGTAAAGGAATTATGGCTGAATTATTTAATGAATTTGGTGAGTAAACTATACTGTGATCATCATTATCTAACCGATAGATAGATTTTGTGAATGTAGATACTCTGCTTTTGGAAAGTAATGAAGCCTTAAAATTGTGATTGGTTGGGAAGGTTGGTGACAAATACCACTGTGGAATCGACCCACAGTCCTCCCCAACCACTATCACATTTTCCTTCCCATCTCTCCCTGCCACCAGTGAATGCTTCGAATGAAACTTTCAGTGTATGGTGTAATAATTCTATATGAGTGAGAAGTGACAACACTCCATCAGCCCCTCCTGGCCCTCCACAACCTGCCCCCATCTCTCTCACTGTTTCCCCTTCCATAACTCGTCATGTAGAAACGACCCCATGAGGAGTGAGCTCTTGTCTCCATTTCATCAGCTCGCGAGTGGAATATCTATTACTTTCGAGTGAATTTTTATACCCTACGTTGTGACCCGCCCACCTCCATGGTGTTGTCACCTCCATTATATTATACCTCCATGGTCTGGTCACCTCCATTATATTATACCTCCATGGTGTTGTCACCTCCATTATATTATACCTCCATGGTGTTGTTGCCTCCATTATATTATACCTCCATGGTGTTGTTGTCACCATTATATTATACCTCCATGGTGTTGTCACCTCCATTATATTATACCTCCATGGTGTTGTTGTCACCATTATATTATACCTCCATGGTGTTGTCACCTCCATTATATTATACCTCCATGGTGTTGTCGCCTCCATTATATTATACCTCCATGGTCTGGTCACCTCCATTATATTATACCTCCATGGTGTTGTCACCATTATATTATACCTCCATGGTGTTGTCACCTCCATTATATTATACCTCCATGGTGTTGTCACCATTATATTATACCTCCATAGTGTTGTCACCTCCATTATATTATACCTCCATGGTGTTGTTACCATTATATTATACCTCCATAGTGTTGTCACCTCCATTATATTATACCTCCATGGTGTTGTTGTACCAGGCCTGAATTTAGTTTATTCAATGAACCTGATACAATACCGTGGTTGTTGTTGTTGTTGTTGTTGTCGTTGTTGTTGTTAGCCAGCTTCAGCGACGTGGGGTGTTCATGCAAGACTCAAGGTAGCAAAGAAACTCCACTAAGTACAATTAAACTTAGTTTATTAACAGAGTTGTTGTCGTGTGCTTCAGGAGCAGGAGTGATGTCTTTGATGACTGATGATCTGAAGTCCCCCGTCGGAGTCTTGTCTCAGTCGTTTATATTCATTCTCAACTTGAGTTGTCAGTTGTCTTTGGATACAATTATTACTGTGTGTTGTCATGCTTACGTGGCCAGACAAGCCACGTGGGTCTTGTTGTCATGTGGTCATGAGGTAGGATCAAACCACGTGTCTTAGTCATGGGGTATAGTCCTCGTGGTCTTAGTCCTACCTATTCTGCTACATTAATCAGTTTATATTATCTGTGGATTGGGCATATCTCCTTGTGACCATTCCTTGATTATTTGACTTACTCTTACTCTCTTTCCCTACTCTCCTTTCTACTCTCTTTCTCTATTCTCTCCCTACTCTCTCTCGTAGGTAGAGAACAAGAATGATAAGAACAACCCCTGTGTATTCAGGTGTTAGCCAATATTAATAATGTTGGTGTTATCTAGTTATTTGCTATACACCGGCTTCTATATCACATGGGTACCACTGTGACTCTCACTGCTTATTACCAATATCTGCCCTATCTGCTTATCTTGTGTACAGGGTCTTAGGCAGGCAGTCTGTTTACCTGTGTATTATCTTATGATTGTGGCATACAGCACTTGCCTTATTGTGTACAGTGTTGTCACCATTATATTATACCTCCATGGTGTTGTCACCACCATTATATTATACCTCCATGGTGTTGTCACCACCATTATATTATACCTCCATGGTGTTGTCACCTCCCTTATATTATACCTCCATGGTGTTGTCACCATTATATTATACCTCCATGGTGTTGTCACCATTATATTATACCTCCATGGTGTTGTCGTCTCCATTATATTATACCTCCATGGTGTTGTCACCATTATATTATACCTCCATGGTGTTGTCACCATTATATTATACCTCCATGGTGTTGTCGCCTCCATTATATTATACCTCCATGGTGTTGTCACCATTATATTATACCTCCATGGTGTTGTCGCCTCCATTATATTATACCTCCATGGTCTGGTCACCTCCATTATATTATACCTCCATGTACGATACTTTGATAGAGAGAGAGAGAGAGAGAGAGAGAGAGAGAGAGTGTATGTGTAAGTGAGAGAAAGACAAAGAGAGTGTGTGAGAGAGAGGGAGGGTGTATGTGAGAATAAGAGAAAGTCAGAGTATGTATGTGTGTGTGTGAGAGAGAGTGAGTGTGAGAGAAACAGAGAGAGTATGTGTGGGTGTGAATGAGAGAGTGTGTGTATGTTTTAAAGAGAGAGAGAGAGAGAGAGAGTATGTGTGTGTGTGAGAGAGAGACAGAGAGAGAGGGTGTATGAGTGAATGAGAGTGTGTATGTTTTAAAGAGAGAGAGAGAGAGAGAGAGAGAGAGAGAGAGAGAGAGAGAGAGTATGCATGTGTGAGAGAGAGAGAGAGAGAGAGAGAGAGAGAGAGAGAGAGAATAGCATGTAATGACTTTTCACATCTATTTACTTTTGTTTTTTTTAATTGGGTTCTATTTACTTATAATTGTTTTTAAGAGTGTTCTATTTACTTTTATTTATTTTTATGCGGGTTCTATTTATCGTAGAGGGTTCAGGTAGGGTTCATTTTGAAGCGAATTAAATTTCCCACACAATGAGACTATCGGTAAGGTTCTATCTCATCTCTAAAAGGATTCAAAATGGGTTTAAAATGAGTTCGGTTCGAAATAAATGTATATATTTTTCTATTTTTGTTTTTTTTAAAGAGGTTCTATTTATCCTACAGAGTTCCCATAGGGTTCATTTTAAAGCTAATTAAATTCCCCATACAGTGAGACTATTGGAAAGGTTCTATGTTATCTTTAAAAGGTTCAAAAGTGGGTTCGAAGTGAACTGTAATGACATTTGACACCTATAAAATTAAATTAAGTGTTTTTAAGTTTTTTTGGGTCGGAGGGAGTTCAAAAGATAGGGGGTGTGGGAGTAGGGGACAGGCTTGGGGGGTTTTGGGGGGTGCGGGACTAGGGAGACAGGCTTGGGGAGGGTTTAAGGGGGTGTGGGAATTGGGGGACAGGCTTGGGGGGTTGGGGGAGTAGAGGGACAGGCTTGGGGGTGGGGTAGAAAGCCTGCCCCCCTATTCCCATACCCCCCAAACCCCCCAAGCCTGTCCCCTACTCCCACACCCCCTTAATCGGCATCTCTCTATCTCTATCTCTATCTCTATCTTTATCTCTAAATCTCTATTTCTAAATCTCTATCTTTCTAAGTAGATTCAGAATAATTTTTTCTCCTATTTACTATTACTATTATTACTATTACTATTACTATTACTATTATTACTATTACTATTACTATTACTATTATTACTATTACTATTACTATTATTACTATTACTATTTACTATTACTATTACTATTACTATTATTACTATTACTATTACTATTATTACTATTACTATTACTATTACTATTACTACTATTACTATTACTATTATTACTATTACTATTACTATTATTACTATTACTATTACTATTACTATTACTATTACTATTATTACTATTACTATTACTATTACTATTATTACTATTATTACTATTACTATTACTATTACTATTACTATTACTATTATTACTATTATTACTATCACTATTACTATTACTATTACTATTACTATTACTATTTACTATTACTATTACTATTACTATTACTATTATTACTATTACTATTATTACTATTACTATTACTATTATTACTATTACTATTATTACTATTATTACTATTACTATTATTACTATTACTATTACTATTTACTATTACTATTACTATTGCTATTTACTATTACTATTACTATTACTATTTACTATTACTATTATTACTATTACTATTACTATTATTACTATTACTATTATTACTATTACTATTATTACTATTACTATTACTATTACTATTTACTATTACTATTACTATTTACTATTACTATTATTACTATTACTATTACTATTATTACTATTACTATTACTATTACTATTATTACTATTATTACTATTACTATTACTATTATTACTATTATTACTATTACTATTACTATTATTACTATTACTATTACTATTATTACTATTACTATTATTACTATTACTATTACTATTACTATTATTACTATTACTATTACTATTACTATTACTATTACTATTATTACTATTACTATTACTATTTACTATTACTATTACTATTACTATTATTACTATTACTATTACTATTATTACTATTACTATTATTACTATTACTATTACTATTATTACTATTACTATTATTACTATTACTATTATTACTATTACTATTATTACTATTACTATTACTATTTACTATTACTATTACTATTGCTATTTACTATTACTATTACTATTACTATTTACTATTACTATTATTACTATTACTATTACTATTATTACTATTACTATTATTACTATTACTATTATTACTATTACTATTACTATTTACTATTACTATTACTATTACTATTTACTATTACTATTATTACTATTACTATTACTATTATTACTATTACTATTACTATTACTATTTACTATTACTATTTACTATTACTATTTACTATTACTATTTACTATTACTATTACTACTATTACTATTACTATTACTATTACTATTATTACTATTACTATTACTATTTACTATTATTATTATTACTATTACTATTACTATTACTATTACTACTATTACTATTACTATTACTATTACTATTATTACTATTACTAATACTATTTACTATTACTATTATTACTATTACTATTACTATTACTATTATTACTATTACTATTACTATTTATTATTACTATTATTACTATTTACTATTACTATTTACTATTACTATTATTACTATTACTATTGCTACTATTACTATTACTATTACTATTATTACTATTACTATTACTGCTATTACTATTACTATTATTACTATTACTATTATTACTATTACTATTATTACTATTACTATTTACTATTTACTATTACTATTACTATTTACTATTACTATTGCTACTATTACTATTACTATTATTACTATTACTATTATTATTTACTATTACTATTTACTATTACTATTATTACTATTACTATTACTATTTACTATTACTATTTACTATTACTATTTACTATTACTATTGCTATTATTACTATTACTATTACTATTACTATTTACTATTACTATTGCTACTATTACTATTACTATTACTATTATTACTATTACTATTATTACTATTACTATTATTATTTACTATTACTATTTACTATTACTATTATTACTATTACTATTACTATTATTATTTTTCTCCTATTTTTGGAAAGTTGTAGTGAGTTGAAGTAGGGTGTGAAAGAAAGCCAATTAAATTTATTTTTAATTTTGGTTTCGTGTGTGTGAGAGAGAGAGAGAAAAAAAAATAGAATACGTGAGAGATAGAATACGTGAGAGAGAGAATACGTGAGAGAGAGAATATGTGAGAGAGAGAATACGTGAGAGAGAGAATACGTGAGAGAGAGAATATGTGAGAGAGAGAATATGTGAGAGAGAGAATATGTGAGAGAGAGAATACGTGAGAGAGAGAATACGTGAGAGAGAGAATATGTGAGAGAGAGAATATGTGAGAGAGAGAATATGTGAGAGAGAGAGAATATGTGAGAGAGAGAATACGTGAGAGAGAGAATACGTGAGAGAGAGAATACGTGAGGGAGAGAGAATATGTGAAAGAGAGAATATGTGAGAGAGAGAGAGAATATGTGAGAGAGAGAATACGTGAGAGAGAGAATATGTGAGAGAGAGAATATGTGAGAGAGAGAGAATATGTGAGAGAGAGAATACGTGAGGGAGAGAGAATATGTGAGAGAGAGAATATGTGAGAGAGAGAGAATATGTGAGAGAGAGAATATGTGAGAGAGAGAGAATATGTGAGAGAGAGAATACGTGAGAGAGAGAATATGTGAGAGAGAATATGTGAGAGAGAGAATACGTGAGAGAGAGAATATGTGAGAGAGAGAATATGTGAGAGAGAGAATATGTGAGAGAGAGAGAATACGTGAGAGAGAGAATATGTGAGAGAGAGAATATGTGAGAGAGAGAATATGTGAGAGAGAGAATACGTGAGAGAGAGAATACGTGAGAGAGAGAATATGTGAGAGAGAGAATATGTGAGAGAGAGAATATGTGAAAGAGAGAATATGTGAGAGAGAGAATATGTGAGAGAGAGAATATGTGAGAGAGAGAATATGTGAGAGAGAGAATATGTGAGAGAGAGAATAATAATATTATGTGAGAGAGAGAATATGTGAGAGAGAGAATACGTGAGAGAGAGAGAATACGTGAGAGAGAGAATACGTGAGAGAGAGAATATGTGAGAGAGAGAATATGTGTGTATGTACAGCCATGGGTGATAGTGCTTGACCAGGGTACAAGGAGTGTTGGAGAGTAACTGAACAGAGTAAGATAAAGTGAGTCTTCTAAACTTCTCTCAACGCTAAGAAGGGTTTGGAAAATTCACTTGTTGTTCACCAACACTCCTTGTACCCTGGTCAAGCACTATCACCCATGTCTGTATGTGTGTGTGTATGTATGTATGTATTGCTATTGTTTGTGTGTATGTATGTATATGTGTGTGTATGTATGTATGTATGTGTATGTATGTATGTGTGTGTGTATGTATGTATGTGTATGTGTATGTATGTATGTCTGTATGTATGTATATGTGTGTGTATATGTATGTATGTATGTATATATATATATATATGTGTGTATGTATATGTATGTATGTGTGTGTGTATGTATATGTATGTATGTGTGTGTGTATGTATGTATGTGTATGTGTATGTATGTATGTGTGTGTGTATGTATGTATGTCTGTATGTATGTATATGTGTGTGTATATGTATGTATGTATGTATATATATATATATATATGTGTGTATGTATATGTATGTATGTGTGTATGTATGTATGTATATGTATGCGTGTATGTATGTATGTATGAAATTACCGCGCTCCAAGTTTCCCCCCTGCTTGTGTAAAAATGCGGTGCCGCAAAATTATTTAACCGCGCTGCAAAAACGCAAAACCATATGAATAATAATAATAATAATAATAATAACAACATAAAGTCACTAGTAGTGTCTGTAGTGACCGTTTTAACGAAGACAGAGTCAGTGTTGATCTAGATGTGGTGGGGTACGCACGTGTTTCCTCAGGCTCCTGTTTACACGTGGCGTGGGTGAGTTTATGTGTGTGTTTGTATGTATGTGTTTGTAATAATAATAATAATAATAATAATAATAATCGGTTTATTAAAAAGTAGCAGCTGGGAGGGTGAAAATGTACATGTAACATAAAACACTAATGATAAAAATGAGAATGAACACAAGTGAAAGCAGGAAAACAAAATACAAAGACACAATTAAATGAAACTTAAATACATACAAGTACACATACACACATAAATACATACAGACATATAAATACACCATATATACACACACACACATATATATATATATATATAGCAATTGGAGACCTACTAAGGAATCTCACAGAAGAACAACGAAAAATCGTACGACAAATAGAAACCGTACACCAGAAAATTAATAAAGGAGAATGTGCAACTGCTTTCAATCTCGTATGCCTACAAGAAAATATATATATATATATATATATATATATATATATATATATATATATATATATACATGTGAATGATTCATATTGACAAGTATGTTGTGTGGGTGGAAGGTAAACACAGGATAGAGCTTCGAGTTATTTATTTCTCTTACGCTTTATTTCTCTTACACACATTCCCGAACTTGAGTCCGAATGCATCCCGAAGTGACTTCGGGATGCATTCGGGCATGTTCAGAGAACTTTTTCAAGGTCAAGTTTTCATCGGTATGTATTCGGTATGTATTCGGTATGCATTCGAAACGCACTTTCGAATGCATACCGAATACATACCGAAGTCATACCGAAGTCATTCCGAATCGAAACCGAAGTTTGAAATTCAAAATATAATGTGTTTTTTTCGTTCCGAAATCAAACCGAATACAAACCGAATGCAAACAGATGCCATACCGAATGCAAACCGAACTCCACCCGATTGCCAACCGAAGTCTGACAGATTGTATATATAGTTGGTGTACACTATATGGTTACTATTATATTATATTATATTATATTACTCTCTCTCTCTCTCTATCACTCTATTTATTTATTTATTCTGTGTGTGTGTATGAATGTATTATTCTCTGTGTGTGTGTGTATGTATGTATTATTCTGTGTGTGTGTGTATGTATGTATTATTTTGTGTGTGTGTGTGTATGTATGTATTATTCTCTCTCTCTCTGTGTGTATGTATGTATTATTCTGTGTGTGTGTGTGTATGTATGTATTATTCTGTGTGTGTGTGTATGTATGTATTATTCTCTGTGTGTGTGTATGTATGTATAATTCTGTGTGTGTGTGTGTATGTATGTATTATTCTCTCTCTCTGTGTGTGTATGTATGTATTATTCTGTGTGTGTGTGTGTATGTATGTATTATTCTGTGTGTGTGTGTGTGTATGTATGTATTATTCTGTGTGTGTTTGTGTATGTATGCATTATTCTGTGTGTGTGTGTGTATGTACTATTCTGTGTGTGTGTGTGTATGTATGTATTATTCTCTGTGTGTGTGTATGTATGTATAATTCTGTGTGTGTGTGTATGTATGTATTCTGTGTGTGTGTGTGTGTGTGTGTGTGTATGTGTATGTATGTATGCATGTATGTATGTATATGTATGTGTATATGTGTGTGTATGATGCTACTCCCCCTCTCTCCAACGGCCAAAATTCAAACCGAATGCAAACCGAATGCAAACAGATGCCATACCGAATGTTCCGAAGTATTCCCGAATAGTTTACGAATATATCCCGATCTCTCCCCGAATTTTTGCCCATTCCGAATTGGTTCCGAATGTTTCATGCAACACCAAACATTCGGGAAGCTTTCCGATTCAATCCCGAACTTTTGCAAATGGTCCCGAACCATTCCCGAACACCCCGAATCATTGCCCGAATGCATCCCGAATACAAACCGAACACACTTCGGGATGCATTCGGACTCGAGTTCGGGTATGTGTGACCCTACTCTCCATCTTACCACCACTACCATCATTCTGTGTGTTGCTGCATAATCTGTTAATGCGGAAACACGACCACAATAGAGATAATAGTGATATTTGGTATGCAAATACAATCCGATATATATGACGAATATATTTATTACCTTTATTTATTTATCTGAGGTCAACATCTAGGCCAGCCATTCAGATGCTCAGTGTTAGTGAACCAATCACAACATTTAGAGGATATTGTGTCACAATTATTGTTATTACTAATTAAAATAGGGAAAAATTGAAATCAGACATTTATTGGTTATTGTTTATAATATTATGACTTTGTCAGTTTAGGTGAAAGCTCCACAAGTCCTCGTCACGAAGCATTCAAACCCATAATCCAACTGGGTCTGTAGGCACCACACTTTAATTATAATAACTGTTAACTTATTATAACCTGAAGTTTATACTTCAACCTCACGTTTGCATTAAGCATGTGTACTGTTTGTTTTGTTTTCTTATTATTATTATAAGCACCGATATATGTATTGCTTTAGACCCTTAGCCACGATGATATACAGTATATACACTATTTATATACACTTCTATGAAGATATTAAGGCTTGAAATACTGTAGATTACATATTTCATTTTATTACTCATCAATTTGTTGCTAGTATCGTGTTCAACCACCCTCCTTCTCAATGACAGCCTGCAGTCGCTCGGGCATTGAGGCACCATGCCTCCTCACTGTATAATATATATGGTTTTCCCCGAAAAATCTCCCACTGTGTTCTGGTGTGACGTAACAACTCTGCTGTGGTTCTCTGTCGTTCTGGCTCCCACGTGTTAACGATAGAACCTCATACATTTTCTATAGGGTTCATATCGCAGTCTTAAATAGACAAATCTATCACCTGCAAATAATCATGAACAGTAAACCATTCTTGAACTTTCCTCGCCATATGGATAGGGCATCGGTCGTGTATAGGACAGATAAGGGTGAGTAGTTGAAAAGAAATTAAAAACATTTAGAATATGTGCTTCATTATATTGCATTTGATCGATCTATTAAACAAAGACACTGTCTGTTGTTCACCCCCGTAGAGAGATACTGATTATAATTATTATCCTTTGGATATTAAGCAACAAATAACGGAGCCGAGACAATTAATTTTCTGTCTTCAGCTTTAACTGTATTCTTTTCACCACTCATGCTGGTAGTCCCCCTCTTTATCACCTTTTCTCGCCGAAAAATAAACTTAATACCTATATCTTTCAAGTAACTGGCAACCTCACACAACCTCCTCTCCCCTGTCTTCTCTCTCTCTCTCTCTCTCTCTCTCTCTCTCTCTCTCTCTCTCTCTCTGCCTTCTGTAATATTCTCTATCGTTTCTTTCTCATATTTTTAACCCTCTCATTCGTTTTTTCAAAGTTTAATGACATAGGCCTTTCTCCCTTATCACCCATAGTCCTTCAAATTTATGTAAGCGAAAGGATATGATAATAGTTATGTAGAACAAAAGTGTTGGTAGATACGCATTCTTGCCTGCATAATCCCACCCACAGCATTGCCATTTGCCAGTATGTTGCTAGTCTGAATTATGGCCATTTGTTATCAAAATATATATGTAGATATATAAACTTACTTTTACTTACATCCAGCATTACTGAGCAGAACATGTGACACAATATGGACCACAAGGACAGTAATAGTAGTCAATGTAATTTTCATGAATCTCTCAATATGCTACTGAAAACAATGTTTTATGCTCAACTACAGAATTATGTTCTCAGAATGATATTGATAACCAAATATAATGAAAACAATATAAACAAATTAACATTTATTGCACAACAAAGGATGCTACTGTTTCAATGGAGTAACCAGCCCACACTATATATGACGGTGTGCAATCTTTCAACATGTTTTCCATACGGTGTTGGCTACATAGGACAAACTACTCCCACAGGGTTTCAAATTATATAAGCTTACAATATTGATGCATATTACAATACCAGCTATATATGTCTTAACACGGTCGACTTGGATGTCATATCGTAGAGTTTAAGGAAATATCAGGGATGACGACGGTGATAATTATCACAAGCCAGTGAGATGATAAGATGAATTTTCTCTACTTGAAGATAGTACTAATGAATAGTAATAATTCTAGTCCCAGCTTATTGACAATAATTTTATATATATGCACGTCAGCGTTATTGCGTTCCAGAACATTTCGGTAGGTTATGAGTTGAATTGATAAATGGGTATTCTCTTGATCCTGGGTAGAGATATCCTTATCGTCTATATTACAAGATAAATATGATTTCGTAAAGATAATCTATCCACATAGAGTAAATCTTGGTGTGACGAAAGGTAATTTTGTTAAGGGAACTAATTTCTAACCACAGTAGGCTATACATTTAAGGGAACACTATATCTTCTTGTAAAATTGAAGTTCCATGAATACTCCAGACTATGCCAGAAAGCAGACGACCTTGGTGTTTCTTATGTGGGATCAGTTTCGTGGCAAAGTTTGGAGGATGCATAGAGCTCCAATATAGCAGACAGCATCCTCATAACTTCCCACCTCTTGCCCCCACTTCCCGAAACTCAGACATGGATTGATGAGGTAAGAATAAAACCATAATGACTACTACACCATAAATACATAAGATATTTATACATCAACGAGAAACGACAGTGGTTCAGTTGTCTTTTATATGGATGACAGTAAACATTGTTACTCAGGACAGACCAACAATTCCATATTGTGTCGAGTGTTGAAATGAATGAATCTGAAAGTATCGAATCACATAGTTCCTCTTCGTCAACTGAGACGGTAGCGTACTGACATGAGTATTAATTGTCAAATTTGTGAGCTATATAATTTTAACTGTAGCGAAGAAAATACAAAAATATAGTAGTCAGAAGACAAACTTGTGTTACGTGACACTATACACAGCGGTTAGGTTTCCTGCCATGAACAGAGGTGTTAACAGAGGTATCAGCCACCTCGGGGCATCAGTCACACCAGGTCAGAATGGAGGCAAGACGCAGAGAAGCAAGGGAAAAGAGGATTGGCTTCAGAGGACGCATTGTAGGGATGCATGAGGCCGGCCAGTCCATCCGAACCATAGCCAACAACCTGGGGATTTCCACCAAACCTGTCCTCAGGTGGATAAGGAGGTGAGTGTAAATAATTTATAGTTCCTCTAATAATAAATAACATTACCGTCACTTTAAGAGTTAAGGAAACAAAAGATTTAGAACAAAAAATAATACCACACCATATGTTGTTACTAAACTTACTATACTCTTATTTCATTCCGTTTGGCCAAAGCAAGTGTAAATGTGGCAGGATCGCATTGCCAGATCGTGATTGGCCTAACAAATGTTCTTGTTTACCGTTGATTTGCTGAGATAATTATATAGATGATGACATAATTAACGTTATTTTATTACTCTTTGTAGCTTATAGAATTGTAACATTGCATTAATGAAGGCTAAATTTAAATGTTTATCTTACCAAGTCAAGGGTAAGGAACAATATATGTTCCGCCAATCACAAACTGGCAATGCGATGTTGTCATATTTACCACATAATAATAATACCACAATCCAGTAGCCCACACGAAATGAAATAGAGTATAGGAATAGGATGTGTTTGGGGATGAAAGTTTTAATAAACGTAGACAACTCCTAAGTAAGAAAATACACACAGGAGAATGTTAGGGTAAGACTGGTCTACATTAAGTCAGGTGTGTCTGTGTTGTATGATTCAAGTAAAATATAATGACAGACTACTCCTCCCAAAACCCTCGTTCTCAACTTTAACCCTCAAGACTTGTAAAGTAGGAGTAAGTACAGCGAAGCCATAAAAACAAATTAGTTTTTGAAGACTAAACAAAAAGTAATAATAATAATAATAATATATATATATACATATATATATATATATATATATATATATATATATATATATATATATATATATATATATATATATATATATATATATATATATATATATATATATATATATATATGCCTAAACCAAACTTTAGTCTACTTCTCAAGACATGTTCAGAGTAACAGAGGAAGGCTTGCTTGCTTGTAAAGTAGTAAAGGTGGGGGAAAGAAGGTTGGGGATAGAGAAAGAGTAAGCAAGAGGAAGTTAGTTTTAGTGGGAGAAAAAGAGCCGAGGCTTAACTCAGCATGCGTTGATAGGTTTTGGGAAATGGAAGTAGGTAATGGACCGTTACACTTAGGAAAGAGCATGTAGGCATGGGAAGGTGGATCCTTGCGGCAAGGACGGACGGGTAGGAGTGGTCTTGTGGTGTGTTGGACTGCGAGACAAAAAATGGTCAAAGTGAAGAGGAATAGGTATGAGTGAAGTGGATATACGGATGGAAACAAATATGGAGTCATTGATGGAGCCAGTGGGATGAGGGAAGTGTTTAGGGTAGGAAGTGGGCAGGTGTGTGGGAAAGGAGGGATGGGGGTTGTTGATTAGTGTGGGTTATGTGAGGCAGTGCGCTCATCAGTGCGTGTGTGTCTTGCCCTCCCCACTGCCTCCCCGAGTGATAAAGTATATCAGTCAATCAGCGAAGAATTAGGGACAGCTGGTGTTTATTGTTCGTGAATTGAATGTTTTAATGTTTGTCTGTAAAATGGCGTGTTTTTGTTTTTATCTGTAGGTGTAAGTAGGTATGGGTGGTGGCCTGGAATCTGCATGAAAAAGGTTTGCGTATTGTCTTCTAGGTGGAGTTATGGCGTTGAGTTTGTCAATGTAGTGTTGTAGGCCGTCTGTGAGTTTGTTTATTTGTTTGTCTGAAAGGTGGTGTAGGTAAGTGTTGACTGGTGGCATGTTTGTGATTGCGTGTATTGATTCATTTGTGGTGAAGTCCTGCCAGTGTATTTTATGTGCCCATCTGAGAGCCCTATTCTGAATAATTTGTAGTGTTTTCTTGTGTTTGGTGGCAGTGAGTGATAATGAGAGGGGTGAATATGAGATGAGAGGGCGTATGAGTGTTTTATATTGGTGTAATTTTGTTTTGGTGTCTGTGTTGTAGAATCTTTGTAACCTGCCCAACTGAAGTTTTGCTTTGGCAGCGATGCTTAATGCATGTTTGTGCATGTGAATGTGATTGGCGATGTTTAGCCCCAGTCCAGTGCAGGTATTGGAGGTGGGGATGGAGTGAAGGCCGTGTATTTATATCCCACCCTGGACCCCTACATAGTTAGCAATGATCATTATATGTCCACACAAGCCAATTTGTTTAATTTCAAATTCATTTCCCCAGTGATGATACATACACATTATTATAAACAACATATGACGTATACAGTACACTTATACAAAACTAAGAAATGTAACAAAAGAATACAAAATAGTAAGGTATTTTTATTCATTTACTATTTTGTATTCTTTTGTTACATATGTTTGTTTTATATAAGTAGACTTTATATTTTATATTTTGTATTTTTTTACACGGCCTTCACTCCTTCCTCTGTTACTCTGAACATGTATTGAGAACTAGACGAGAGTTTGCTTTTCGTTTTTCATTTTCGTTGAGAGTTATTCTGCACTTATAATATATATATATTATATATTTATATTATCATACTAGTCGGTTTTAACGTGCATAAACATCTATAAATTATAGATGGAGTATGAAAGGAATCGCAAGGAATACCTTGAAAACATACATGACATCCTAATAAACAGCCCAGCAGTTATTATGGCGAATGTAGTATACTGATCAATCAGCATGAATAATACGCGATATTGTCTTTCGTTAATACTACTAGAAAAAAAATAATTATGAAAAGTATACTCGATAGGATATCGATGTCTCCATTATAGTGCCCTAGCTAAACTTGAAAACAGTAATGGTGTATGTTTTGTAGCGTCATCATCTTCACTGGAAATAGTAACGGGTAACTGGCCAGTTTAAATGGTGATAAGTTTACAAGAGAAATAAATAACCTGTTCAGGTCATAATTCATAATAAGATCAAATGGAATTATTATAGCAAGCAGAAGATGTATATGAAACTTTTTGTTTTCCCTTAATAACCATAATTTAATACATGTCATGAATACATAGGTGATATTTGTATCTCTGATATAGTATGGGGAAATATGTACTATCACGTAGTAGCTCCTTCCACCTGAGTGGCCGAGAACGTGATTCATTAACAATATGTATAATTTGTATTTTTAATAGAACCATATTTGAACATGTTTCTGTATGTTCAGGCTCCTATGTGGAAAGATAATGTATTTTCTGTGATCTCGAGCTTTATATAAAGATATAAGAGATTATCCAAAGTTGTTTCTATATTAATGGCATGTTTAATTAATAACTATGATTAACACTGAAATCTAAATGTAAATTTATTTGCCAGATCAGAGGACACTGACTGGTATGGCAACCTACCACGCGGAAGACCACCACGTTGCACTACTCCTGCTCAGAGAAGAGATATAATACAAGCCGCAGAAGCCGATCCACAGACGAATGCGGTAGCCATAAGGGAGTCTTTACACCTTGATGTCAGCGAGAGGACGGTCAGGAGAGTGTTGCACGAAGCGGGGGTGCATCACCGGACCCCAGCCAACAAGGAGTTTTTGACTGACCAACATCGCGAGGGAGGCAACGGTTTCCCCAACAATATGTTGACAAGCCCGAAGAGTTTTGGAAGAGAGTGATCTGGACGGATGAAAAAACCTTCTCATCCTCATGTCACGGAAGGCGCCACTGCTGGAGGAGAAATGATACTCGGTGAGTTTAAATTTTGACGTTGTCGTTTCTATAAACTATTCAGTCATAAGCAACCATGAGAATATATTCAGTCATAAGCAAGCATAAGAATATACTCGTATAAATAATGACTACCGGATGACAACCAGTATAGTTACAATGTTATCAACATTAATAAAAGAGACAATGCTGTAATCTATTCAGAGTAAATTACTTTTGGCATATAGGGGTGTGCAATATATATATATATATATATATATATATATATATATATATATATATATATATATATATATATATATATATATATATATATATATATATATATATATATATATATATATATATATATATATTGTTTTGACAGTGTAAAACATTTTGGTTAAAATAAATAACTACTTTAAAAACAAATGAGCTGGAATAATCACGCTGGCAGGAAGTCAACTAATTTAAAAAATGCCCACACGTGACTGACGTTCATTTTTATTCCCAAACTGGTATTATTTGAAATCTTAAAAAAATACATTTGTCCTACCTATCAGGAACAGCAGTATTGAATCCTAAACGAGGAAATTGTAAAGTTTTTACATTCAAAATGCACATTCACTTACTATGTGTCACTGCTACCATACCAACCTGAACTATGGCACACAGACCAATAAAGACAACCTACCAAATGTTATCCCTAGTGAAAAGGTTATTTAATGCTATATTACTCCTATACATAGATAGCATCTTTCCATATTTCACAGCATCAACGTAGCGTCCTCCTACGTAATCAGTATTTAGCATTGTTCAGTTAGTAACCCCTTAAATGAGCTTCTATAACCCAACCACCCATTTCACATGGTTATTCTTTAGTTACACTGAAGTAACACTCTGCCATTCCTAGCATTCTCATTAACATTTTCCAATACTGTTAAGAATATCTTGCTAGCATAAATAAAAATGAATGTGCATTTATATCTTAAAGTTTATTAATGCTAGTCTATTTCTTTCAACAGATACAGCCCGGAAAATGTTTTCCATGTGGCCAGGAGTGGACACGTGACCGTCAATATTTGGGGGTGGGTAAGCTGGCATGGAATGGGTGACATGCACCATATAGAGGGTCGGTTCAATGCCGAAAAATATATTGACATTTTAGACAACTTTTTTCTGCCCTCATTAACTGCCAGCAACCACCCCTTTCCTCCTGGTCCACTTTATTTTGTCCAGGGTGCTGACTGCAACCCCATAGAAAACATATGGGGGTCAATGGTCACTTCGTGGGAGCCTGAACGGGAACGAACACCCCAGGAGCTGTTGGACCACCCCCGTCGAGTATGGGAAATTTTCCGGGGTAAACCTGACCACGTGAGACGGCACACTGGTAATATACAACGAAGACTTCAGGCTGTGATCGAGAAGGGTGGTGGATGGACAGGATACTGAGGAGTAATTGTTAGTCTCATTGTTCTTGATATTATATGTAATATATATTATGTTAGTGGTGCATATAACCCACACACACACTGTCAAGAAGTTTAATATTGCCAACAGTAATTTACTCTGAATGCACTTTGCAGCATTGTCTCTTTTATTAATGTTGATAACATTGTAACTATACTGGTTGTCATCCGGTAGTCATTATTTATACGAGTATATTCTTATGCTTGCTTATGACTGAATATATTCTCATGGTTGCTTATGACTGAATAGTTTATAGAAACGACAACGTCAAAATTTATACTCACCGAGTATCATTTCTCCTCCAGCAGTGGCGCCTTCCGTGACATGAGGATGAGAAGGTTTTTTCATCCGTCCAGATCACTCTCTTCCAAAACTCTTCGGGCTTGTCAACATATTGTTGGGGAAACCGTTGCCTCCCTCGCGATGTTGGTCAGTCAAAAACTCCTTGTTGGCTGGGGTCCGGTGATGCACCCCCGCTTCGTGCAACACTCTCCTGACCGTCCTCTCGCTGACATCAACGTTTGTGCATTGGCTTCTGCGGTGTGTAGTGCAACGTGGTGGTTTTCCGTATGGTAGGTTGCCATACTAGCCAGTGTGCTCTACTTTGCCAAACAGATTTTAATTTAGATTTGACAGTACTGATCATGAATATTAATAAAAGTGCTGTATACATAAACACGTGGATAGACAAACAGATATAATATGGTATTGTATTATATATATATATATAATTTATCTTATATTCAAACTTTTCAGGTTCCATGTGGTTCAGTGTGGGCTGTTTACTCCCTTGAAACAGTAGCACACCGAGGCAGTTTCATCTTTGTTGTCCAATAAATGTTAATTTGTTTATATTGTTTTTATTATCTTTGGCTATCATTATCATTCTGAGAACACAATTCTGTAGTTGAGCATAAAACATTGTTTTCAGTAGCATATAGAGAGATACATGAGAATTACGTTGACCAACATTACTGTCCTTGTGGCCCTTACTGTGTGACATGTTGTGCACAGTAATGCTAGTCGTAAGTAAAAGTAAATGAATATATCTAAATATAGATTTTGATAAAAAATAACTTAAAAACGAAAGATAAAATATATTTGTATTTCCTGCAAAATGGCTTAACAAGTTAAAATTTGACTAGCAATAGACTGGCAATTGGCAATACATGAAAGCTATAGTCCTTCTGTTTTAAGAAGGCGAAATGTTGTGGGTGGGATTATCCCGTCAACGTATCTGCCAACACCTTTGTTCTACATAAATATTATCATATCCTTTCGCTTTCATAAATTTGAAGGACTATGGGTGATAAGGGAGAAAGGCCTATGTCATTAAACTTTGAAAGAACGAATGAGAGGGTTAAAAATGAGAAAGAAAAGATAAAGAATATTACAGAAGGCAAGGCAAGAGAGAGAGAGAGAGAGAAAGAGAGAGAGAGAGAAGACAGGGGAGAGGAGGTTGTGTGAGTTGCCAGTTACTTGAAAAATATAGGTAGAAGTTTATTTATTTTACAGCGAGAAAAGGTGATAAACAGGGGGACTGCCAGCATAAGGGGTGAAAAGAATACAGCCGAAACGACAGAGAACCACAGCAGATTTGTTACGTCACACCAGAACACAGTGGGAGATTTTTCGGGGAAAACCATATATATTATACAGTGAGGAGGCATGGTGCCTCAATGCCCGAGCAACTGCAGGCTGTCATTGAGAAGGAGGGTGGTTGAACACGATACTAGCAACAAATTGATGAGTAATAAAATGAAATATGTAATCTACAGTATTTCAAGCCTTAATATCTTCATAGAAGTGTATATAAATAGTGTATATACTGTATATCATCGTGGCTAAGGGTCTAAAGCAATACATATATCGGTGCTTATAATAATAATAAGAAAACAAAACAAACAGTACACATGCTTAATGCAAACGTGAGGTTGAAGTATAAACTTCAGGTTATAATAAGTTAACAGTTATTATAATTAAAGTGTGGTGCCTACAGACCCAGTTGGATTATGGGTTTGAATGCTTCGTGACGAGGACTTGTGGAGCTTTCACCTAAACTGACAAAGTCATAATATTATAAACAATAACCAATAAATGTCTGATTTCAATGTTTCCCTATTTTAATTAGTAATAACAATAGTTGTGACACAATATCCTCTAAATGTTGTGATTGGTTCACTAACACTGAGCATCTGAATGGCTGGCCTAGATGTTGACCTCAGATAAATAAATAAAGGTAATAAATATATTCGTCATATATAACGGATTGTATTTGCATACCAAATATCACTATTATTTCTATTGTGGTCTTGTTTGCGCATTAACAGATTATGCAGCAACACACAGAATGATGGTAGTGGTGGTAAGATGGAGAGTACAGGAATGGTGGGATGGAGGGAGAGGAAACAGTGAATTGAATAAGGGAGGACGAGGTGAGGAAGAACAGATGGAGTAGTTATTGGGTAATTAACATCTTACACTATATAACTATTATCCTTTGGTAATAAACGTTTCTTAGAAAATGTCATGAATGATACAAGATAAAAATAAAGGATTTACTTGAAATGTAACTTAACACTGGGTAGGTGGTGCATCGCTTGATATATTAGTCATCAAAAACTGGTGTCGTGTTAATTATATTAGGTAAAATCTGGATTCATTTCAAATAATAAAAAATATCCCATGGAATACAGCATCAGAGTTGGATTTAGATTACAGAAGAAAACATTTAGCTACTTGATCCAATAATTCTCTCCATCTCGATCACTGGTGAAGCTTTACCCCCTCTCCCCAACCCAACCCCTCCTCTCCTACCACCTTCAAGTGAGTTGATCACAAGTGGTTCGGGATTCAAATTTCTGGATGGCTCAACATTGGTAACGCTACCCCCCACACATTTCTCCCCTCCCCCCTCCACCTGTCAGTGATACCATATCCGTTGAGGCCCACACCAAGGCAAGGGTGGAAGAAGTATGGACCATTGATCAGTCCGGAGCTGTACATACATACATACATACACAAATACAAATACATGGGTGCAGCTGTATGGGTCAGATTGGCCTTGAGGTGTGAAGGAAACTGGCTTAGTGAGGTGAGGTCAGAATAAATCCTAGATAGGTACAGTAAAGTGTTTGTGTGTGTGTTTGTATGTATGTGTTTGTGTGTGTATGTATGTGTTTGTGTGTGTGTATTATTGTATGTGTTTGTGTGTGTGTGTATATATGTATGTGTGTATGTATGTATGTGTGTGTGTGTGTGTGTGTAGCCTATGTATGTATGTATGTATGTGTGTATGTATGTATGTATGTATGTGTGTATGTATGTATGTGTGTATGTATGTATGTGTGTGTGTGCATGTATGTATGTGTGTATGTGTGTATGTATGTATGTATGTATGTGTGTATGTGTTTGTATGTGTATTATTGTATGTATGTGTGTGTATATATAGTTGTTTGTGTGTGTGTGTGTATATTGTTATTATACAAGCCCCTGGTTATATAGTAGCCTACAGTGGTAACGCGTCTGTCTTGTATCCGTGAGGTCGGCAGATGGAGCCTAGAGACTAGAGTTACAAACTGTTTACTGGGGGAGTTACTGCCAGTACCATGGCTGGACACCATGGTGGGGAGTTGGGCTGGCCTGGCTCACGTTCACCAGGAGAGTGTATCATCAGAGACAGATCAGAGACAGTGTGTATGAGAGAGAGACAGTGTGTGTGTACACACACAGACACAACAAAGGAATGACCACCCACACCTTACATATGGTAGTCTAGAAGCAATGTTCACTGATAGCAACCATCTGGAAGAATTATGTAACTATATATATGCAGTTCTGAAGCTTTATAAATTTTACAATTAAAAGATATGGGAAACATTTATATGTGTTAAATACAATTAATATATACTAATAAGATATCTCTAAGTTCTTGTAATTTCATGTTTAAATATGTATCAAATGTATCATTTCAACGTGCCTTGTATTTATTTTGTATATACTTGAATGAAAAATTTCTTAAGATGAACATATAATTTGTCTAATAATTACTAATGAGTTAACGGTTCTCTACTAATTATGATTTATTAATTCAATTTGGACGAAGTAGAATAGATAAAATGTATATCTCATTACTTTGTATTGCTACTTTGTCAATAAACTACTACTACTACTACTGTGACAGATAAAGACTCATTGTGTGTGAGAAAGATAAAGAGACTGTATATAAGTGAGAGATAGATAGATAGAGAGAGACTGTGTGTGTGAAAGAGAAATAAACTGTGTGAGAGAGAAAGATAGACTTCGTGTGTGTATGAAAAAGATAGACTGTGTGTGTGTGTGTTTGTGTGTGTAAATATATATATATATATATATATATATATATATATATATATATATATATATATATATATATATATATATATATATATATATATATATATATATATATATATATATTTTAAAAACAATTTGTAGATTATTAAATATATAAATAAATAAAGATATAAAAATGGATTTTTATTTGTCCCTCCTTTCCTTCTATGTTTTCTCTCTCTCTCTCTCTCTCTCTCTCTCTCTCCTTCGTGTTTGCTGTCCAACAAGAATAATAAATAAATAAATAAATAATAATGTGTTTCAATATCCTTAGTATAAAATTTATATGTTAATATTAACTATATCATGAAATAAATGGGATTAATATTAATTATATCATGAAATAAATGGGTTCAATATTAATTATCCCATGAAATAAATGGGTTTAAAAATATTAATTATCCCATGAAATAAATGGGTTTAATAATAATCATCTCATGAAATAAATGGGATTAATATTAATTTTATCATGAAATAAATGGGTTTAATATTAATTATCTCATGAAATAAATGGGATTAATATTAATTATCTCATGAAATAAATGGGTTTAATTCAGATAATTCTAGGGTAATTTTGGAGCAAACCGATTCCTCCAAACCATATTATGACAACATTACAGAGAGAGAGATAGAGAGAGAGAGAGAGTGGGAGGTAATGAAAAGGGGGTGGGGGTAGAGGATGGAGATGGAATGTAAAGGGGGGGGGGGGTATGTGGAGAGAGAGAGAGAGAGAGAGAGCAGTGTTGCCACGTCTGTTTGATGAAATTTCTATATCCCCATTGGTACCTCTGATTCTCCATATCTAGTGAAAATTCCCCAAACTTGGCATCACCTATAGAGAGAATGTTGGCTCAAAATTAATGTTTGAATGGCAGTCCATAAAGGAGGTTACTGAGTGACTACCCCTCCCCTCTACCCCTTATCCACTCTACCCATACCCCCTCCCTCACACCCATGTCCCTACCCTCCCTAACACCATACCCCCTCCCTCACACCCATGCCCCTACCCCCCCCTAACACCATACCCCCCACCCCACTCCCCCACTCCCCCTTGATTATCGTTTAATGACGTCATGATTTGGTGGAGAATATAGTTCACGTTTAGGTTCATAATTCATTTATTAATAATTATTTTGAATTCATTATTATATAATTAAATTCCCCTTAATTTTTCCTACAGTTTGATATAATAATTTCTTTAATTATGTAACTAATTACCGAAATTAGCGATTATTATATATTATAATTTCCAACCGTGACTAATTGGTACATTGTAGCACCTTGAGTCCTCCAAGGTATCTCAGGCAACACAACTTAATGCAGGAATAATACAGTTTGAAGGAATCAGTTTGCTCCACAACTACCCTATGGAAATCTGGGTTCCTTTATAGTACTTTGATTCCTCCAAAGTATGTCAGGAAAGAGAATTAATTAATAAATATAATGATATCTATTTTGTTGTATGGAATAGTTTGGAGGAATCCAATTGGTCCAGTATTACCACAACAAACACCACAGCTTCGAATGAATTGGCTTCGAATGAATCAGCTTTTAATGAATCAACTTGATGAACCATTTAAGAGAGGGTGTAAGGAGGAGGGGTTGTATTAGGGGGGGTATGGGGGGATGTAGGGGGGGTGTAGAGAGGAGGGGGTGGTGTATTAGGGGGGGTATGGGGGGATGTAGGGTGTGTGTAGAGAGGGGGTGGTGTATTAGGGGGGGTATGGGGGGATGTAGGGAGGGTGTAAGGAGGGGGTGGTGTATTAGGGGGGGTATGGGGGGATGTAGGGTGGGTGTAGAGAGGGGGGGGTTGTATTAGGGGGGGTATGGGGAGTGTAGGTAAGGGTTGTGTAGGGGTAGTAGCATCGAAACTGATTCACTCATTCGAAACTGATTCATTCGAAACTACCACCCCACTATACCTCTCCAACCACCCAACCCAAACCCCTCCCTACACCTTCCCATACCTCCCTAATATACCCCCCCCCCTCCCTACACCCCCTTTAAAATGGTTCACCAAGTTGATTCACTCGAACCTAGTTCATTCGAAGCTGTGGGTTTGGTTGTGGTAATACTGGACCAATTTGATTCCTCCAAACTATTCCATACAACAGGATTAATGCCATTATATTTATTAATTAATTTTCTTTCCTGACATACTTTGGAGGAATCAAAGTACTATAAAGGAACCCAGATTTCCATAGAGTAATTGTGGAGCAAACTGATTCCTCCAAACTGTATTATTCCTGCATTAAGTTGTGTTGCCTGAGATACCTTGGAGGACTCAAGGTGCTACAATGTACCAATTAGTCACGGTTGGAAATTATAAATAGAAAATATTCACTAATTTCGTTAATTAATTATGTAAAATTACTAGGAATTTAATGATATAATAATTAATTCAAAATAATTATTGATAGATTAATTATGACTCAAAACGTGAACTATATTCTCCATCAAATCATGACGTCATTATACATTAATCAAAGGGGGGTAGGGGAGTGGTGGTATGGTGTTAGGGGGGGGTAGGGACATGGGTGTGAGGGAGGGGGTATGGTGTTAGGGGGGGGTAGGGGCATGGGTGTGAGGGAGGGGGTATGGTGTTAGGGAGGGTAGGGACATGGGTGTGAGGGAGGGGGTATGGTATTAGAGGGGGTAGGGACATGGGTGTGAGGGAGGGGGTATGGGTAGAGTGGATGGGGGGTAGGGGGGAGGGGTAGTCAACTCAGTAACCTTCTTTATGGACTGCCATTCAAACATTAATTTTGAGCCAACATTTTCTCTTTATGTGATGCCAAATTTCGTCAAGCAAACCTGGCGACACTGCTCTCTATTTCTCTCTCTCTCTCTCTCTCTTTTTCTCTCTCTCTCTCTTTGTATTGACGTCATAATTTGGTTTGGAGGAATTTGTTTGCTCCAAAATTACCCTAGAATATTCTGAGGTCCCTTGTAGCACTTGACTTGATTCCACCAAAATATGTCAGGAAACAGAATTAATTAATAAATATTATAATGGTATCGACAAGTTTTTTTTACATAGGTTTATTAACAAGAGAAAACGATTTAATTTTATTACACGCATTTATTTTTTCTTTTATTTTTCTTATAATTATTTTAACTCCTGAATTATTTATTATTGCATATTTCTTTACACCTTATTTAATTATTGTTTAAATTAAACCCATTTATTTCATGGGATAATTATTTAATATTTTTTTTTATTTCTTTTCTGCTAAGGAAATAGAAACAAATTATTATTGATTTGTTATTTATTACGAAGGAGAGAGAGAGAGAGAGAGAGAGAGAGAGAGAGAGAGAGAGAGAGAGAGAGAGAGAGAGAGAGAGAGAGAGAGAGAGAGAGAGAGAGAGAGAGAAGAAAAGGGGGGACGAATAATATTCTATTTTTATATTTTTGTTTATTTATTTATTTATTTATTCATTTACAAATTATTTTTATAATAACATACATATTTTTACACACACACACACAGTTTATCTTTTACACACACACACACAGTTTATCTTTTACACACACACACACACACACAGTTTATATTTTACACACACACACACACACAGTTTATCATTTACACACACACACACACGCACACACACACATACGAAGTCTATCTTTTTCACACAGTTTATTCCTCTCTTTCACACACACAGTCTCTCTCTATCTCTATCTCAATTACATACAATCTCTCTTTACTTTTTTCACACACACACACACAGTCTCTCTCTCACATATACATTAATCTCTCTCTATCTCTCACACACATTAATCTCTCTCTATCTCTCACACACATAAATTCTTTCTATCTTTCTCTCACACACACAAATTAATCTCTAACACATGCACACATTAATATCTCTCTGACGTACACAGTCTCTCTTTCACACACACACACACAGTCTCTCTCTCTCTCACACAGTCTCTCTCACAAACATTATTCTCGCTGACACACACACAGTCTCTCTCTCTCTCACATACAGGCTCTTTCACACACACACAATGTCTCTCTCTCTCACACACACAATCTCTCTCAAACACACACAGTCTCTCTCTCACACACACAGTCTCTCTCTCTCTCTCTCACACACACTGGCTCTTTCACACACACACACTGTCTCTCTCACACACACAGTCTCTCTCTCACACACACAGGCTCTTTCACACACACACACTGTCTCTCTCACACACACACAATCTCTCTCACACACAGTCTCTCTCACATACACAGTCTCTCTCTCTCACACACACACAATCTCTCTCACACACACACAGTCTCTCTCTCACACACACAGTCTCTCTCTCTCTCTCTCACACACACAGGCTCTTTCACACACACACACTGTCTCTCTCACACACACACAATCTCTCTCACACACACACAGTCTCTCTCACATACACAGTCTCTCTCTCTCACACACACACAATCTCTCTCACACACACACAGTCTCTCTCTCACACACACAGTCTCTCTCTCTCTCTCTCTCTCTCTCTCTCTCTCTCTCTCTCTCTCTCTCTCACACACACACACACACACACACACAGGCTCTTTCACACACACACACTGTCTCTCTCTCACACACACAGTCTCTCTCTCACACACACACAGTCTCTCTCTCACACACACAGTCTCTCTCTCTCACACACAGTCTCTCTCTCACACACAGTCTCTCTCTCTCACACACAGTCTCTCTCTCTCACACACAGTCTCTCTCTCACACACACAGAGTCTCTCTCTCACACACAGTCTCTCTCTCACATACACACAGTCTCTCTCTCACACACGCACAGTCTCTCTCTCACATACACACAGTCTCTCTCTCTCACACACAGTCTCTCTCTCTCACACACAGTCTCTCTCTCACATACACACAGTCTCTCTCTCTCACAACAGTCTCTCTCACATACACACAGTCTCTCTCACACACACAGTCTCTCTCTCACACACACAGTCTCTCTCTCACACACACACTGTCTCTCTCTCACACACACAATTTCTCTCTCACACACACAGTCTCTCTCTCTCTCTCTCTCTCTCTCTCTCTCTCTCTCTCTCTCTCTCTCACACATATATTAATCCAGATAAAAAGACTTTATGGGACAATGTGATAAAGTAAGCAATTTGGAGAAGAATAAGTCCTCCAAATATTGCCATGAAACCAACACACACACACACACACACCTATATGGAAGAAGCTTGTTTCATGGCATAGACAGGAGGAATCAGAAGCCTCCAATACACACACACACACACACACACACACACCTATATGGAAGAAGCTTGTTTCATGGCATAGACAGGAGGAATCAGAAGCCTCCAATACACACACACACACACACACCTATACGGAAGAAGGTTGTTTCATG